>PVKM010029789.1:0-17596 GCA_004027735.1 Carollia perspicillata | reverse complement strand
GCAAAGGAAATAGACTTCCAGGAAGTCCTGGAAGCTCAGAGAGTCCCAAAGAAGGTGGTCCCAAGGAGGAACACACCAAGGTACATCATCATTACATTACCCAAGATTAAAATGAAGAGGAGAATTCTAGAAGCAGCAAGAGATAAGGGGATAGTCACCTACAAAGGAGTTCCCATCAGACTGTCAGCTGATTTCTCAAGAGACCTTACAGGCAAGAAGGGGCTGGAAAGAAGTATTCCAAGTCATGAAATGCAAGGACCTACATCCAAGACTGCTCTATCCAGCAAAGCTTTCATTCAGAATGGAAGGGCAGATAAAGTGCTTCTCAGATAAGATCAAGTTCAAGGAGTTCATCATCACCAAGCCCTTACTATATGAAATGTTAAAGGGACTTACCTAAGAAAAAGAAGATAAAAAAACATGAACAGTAAAAAGACAGCAAACTCACAGTTATTAACAACCACACCTAAAACAAAAGTAAACTAAGCAAACAACTACAACAGGAACAGAACCACAGAAAAGGAGATCACATGGAGGGTTAGCAACAGGGGAGTGAGAGGAGGAGAGAGGGAGAAAAGGTACAGAGAATAAGTAGCATAGATAGCAGGTAGAAAATAGACAGGGGGAGGGCAAGAATAGTATGGGAAATGTAGAAGCTAAAGAACTTATGACACATGAACATGAACTAAAGGGGGGAATGTGAGTGGGAGGGGGTGTGCAGGGTAGAGGGAATGAAGGGGGGAGAATGAGGCAACTGTAATAGCAAAGTCAATAAAATATATATTTTTAAATGTAATGCTATGCCTATTTTACAAAAAAGAAAACTAAGAACTAGAAAAAAGTAACCATCAGGCTTAGGGCTCCTAATTAGCAAAACTGGATCCAAACTGGATTCTTTAAACTGCACCAACTACATTATCCTTTTTGATTCATAAGATAAAATTTTATACAGCCATTAAAGACTATTATTTTAGATAATATTAAATTGGGAGTTTTTTAAAAGGTGCTGGAAAAGAAAGACAAAAAACTGTATATAATTCATACAGACACCCAAATGGGATTAGACTGTAATATTAGACTGGAAAGAAAATCTCTGGATATTGAGATTAAAATTCACTATTTTTAACACTGTTATTTATATACTACTTTTATGTTTTCAAAATAATCTATAATATGTATGTTTGTTCATAATCAGGAAAAAAACAATTACTATTTTCAATTGAAGCTGAATCTTAGACTTCTCTCTATACCTCCTCCAGCTTGCAAACTATGTATCTCTCCCACCTCTCCCACCCTGTTTCTATTGTATCTACTATACGTTAGGTAGTTTGAGTTCCGAACAATATTTAGTATACTGGAGAAACTCTTAAGCATAAAAACACGAGTACATACCTAACATTACCTTCCAATGCCAATTTTACTTTGTATATCTAGTTTATTTCAGTCCCATTTATTCACTTAAGTTCACGTTTAACTCTTTTATCACCTGATCTTATATATCTTCCTTTTTCCATAATGAGGGCCTTATTAATAAACTAGTTGAAACAAGCTATATAGCTTCTTCACATATATTATACCTGACCTAAACAGACAATGTATTCTAAAAGGGTATGGGAAATAAGGATGAGTAAGTAAGGTTTGATATATTATGGAGAAAAGTGAAAGGACTGGCTCAAATGAAGAAACTAAAAACCAATAATGTAAATTTAATGTATATGTTTTTAAAGCTCTTTTACCTCTACAATTCAATTGTAACCTAATAGAGAATCTGACCAATATATACTTGCTTAGTGATTATCGTCGAAATACAATAGCAAGGTAAGTAGAGGTCTTTTTTTTTTTAAGATCTTATTTATTTATCTTTAGAGGGAAAGGGTTAGGGAGAGAAACATCAATGTATGGTTGCCTTTTGTGTGTCCCCTGCTGGGAACTGGCCTGCAACCCTGGCATGTGCCCTGACTGGGAATCAAACCGCGACCCTTTGGTTCACAGGCCGGCACTCAATCCACTGAGCTACACCAGCCAGGGCTAGAAATTTTTTAGTAGAGTGAACACAAACTCTGACAATGGTATGGCAATGGTCAGTACTGCCATCAAAGTGAATATACCAAAAAATGCCTTCAAAAGAAAAATCTTTCTACTAAAAAAAATCCTTTCTATCATCAACACAACAATTCCCGTATCATTTATTCTCATAAAAAAATTCCCATATCATTTTATGAATAAATCTGCTATATGTATACAAAGAGCAGTAATTTTAAACAATTTACCTTTACGAAAAAAAATCTAGAAAATAAATTTCTATAATGTCCAAGAAGGATTTATTTAATATTCATTATCAACCATCTAGGAAGAACAAGCCTAAGAAAAATGATACTATCAATAAAATATAATAGTATTTCAGCTCTTTATAACTATCAGAAAAGGAACACAAAGAAAAAACATCTCTCTAAAGAATACATAAGAAAGTTATAGGACCCAAACGGAATGAACCCAAAGAAGATCAAAAAAAATCTTCCTCAGACACAAATGCTACCACGAACCAATAAAATCTATCTTTACTGGAGATTAAGTTATCTAGAAGATGAATTTAAATGTGCTGTGATAAGGGTAAGGTAGATACTAAATTTCATCAAAGCAGTAAGAGTATGTCACTAAAAAAAGACAGCATTTATAGAAAATGTGATCAAATTAAGGTAACCAATAATCTTAAATGCACTTATCTGTCATAAGAACTATTATAGTAGATCATTGAAAATACCTTAATATTGAAAGATAAGAGCACAATTAAATAAATTATGGCAAAATCACCCTCTGGAATACTGTAGCTATTAAAAACTTTAAGGTAGAATGTAGAAACCAGATGTGCATAAAAACTAGAAAGATCTCCGAGACAAGGAAAACTCAGTTGCTGAACAATATACAGTCTTTGGCCAAAGAATAGCAGAAAGGTGTATTTCTCTATTATTCAACATTTTCTATAATCCTTTGTTACTTACTGTCAGTATCTGCCTTGCTTAACAATTTTAGAGCCTCACAGTGTTGGTTTCACTGACCAATTTTCATCTATATGAGTATACTTCCCAAATTAGTCACATTCTTTGAGGACATGAATTATCACATACTCCAATCTGGCACTTAGCCTGAATCCCATACACAAAAATGGGTGCATAAATATTATTTGTGGACAGTTAACAGTGTGTAAAATATGAAGGAGTAAGAAGGGGCATTTTAGTACCAGAGAAATTAAAACACGCATTAAATAGGAAAACCAGGACCACAATATAGTATCTTTAGGCTTTTTGGGTCAATGTGTTTTATGTAATCACAAGCTCTTTGAGAAATTCTAGTAACCAAATCTGTTAAAAGTTTGAAAACCTATGTGAAAAATATTAATATTCTATGACTTCAATAATACTTACTGTCTCTTTGGATGCTATCAATGCACTCATTAAGGCCACAGTTGATATCTGCAAACACTACAGCTCTTCCTATTATCCAAATAATGTCTTACTATAAGAAACATATATAAATTATGTATAATATATACAATAAAGGCAAGTTTATATCAAGCTACTTAAATGAAATCAAAGTCTAAAAACATACAATATTTATGATATAAATATACATGATGTTCCAAAGAGAAAGCAAAAAAATAAAGAAAAAGAAATAAGGCCAACCTCATCTGTCATCACTGGAAGTGCATATTATACTCTGGAAATGATTATACAATATAAAGAAGGGAAACTAAACATTAATTCTGCCTTTTAAGTAAAACATTATTTCAAGGTAAGCAAAACAGCCCTAGTTAATGAGGGAAACCTCTCTATAGAAGCAGACTATGTAAAAGGAATGTAAAAGAAACAACAGAATCCAAAACTAACTACCATTTTATAACTCATTACTAAAGAGCTAACCAAAAATCAACAGTTATCAATGAAGTATGAAGTTATTTGATAAAAAAGAAAAAAAGTCAGAGTCAGTCAATAAGTGAAAGGTGGGTATGAGCTTAACCTGTTGCCAAAGTACCATGCCACATATTACTTGTTAAATGCAAAAAAGAAAAACATAATTTATTATAAAATGATCTGGTTGTCACTGCCTTAGCCTGGTAATCAAACACTGTCAAAATGGTGTTGGCAACTAAACATTACATGCCCTTTAATATGGAACATGAATACACAGCATTACTAAATGAAGTGCTCTTCCCAAAATGTTGAACTTGAATCTGAAACACTTTCAGCTCTAACTCTCAGTTTACAGGCAATATAAGGGATAGTAAAAGAAGTTGCACTACACCATGAGGAAATGATCAGCAATACCAAATATCAAACACTGTCAACAGGACTAACAAAAGATTCTCAACAGAGCTATATCATGGGGGAGGGCAGGGAGGGTATATGATACAAATTTCTATATTTAAAAAGATGAGAGCTAACAACAAATGCAATGGGCACTCTTCATTGGAATTTGGTATTTTTAAGTATATTTTATTGATTATGTTATTACAGTTGTTCCAATTTTTTTCTCCCCTTTACCTCCCTTCTCCGTGCACCACCCTACCCTCCAGCATTCCCCTCCCAACTTGGTTCATGTCCATGGGTTGTACATATAAGTTCTTTGGCTTCTCCATTTCCTGTACTATTCTTAATAACATAGGTGTCTATGTTATACCTACCATTTGATTCTTCTTCCCTGTACCTTTACCCCATTCTCCCCCAACCCACTCCCCATGATCTCCATTTCTGTGATTCTGTTCTTATTCTAGTTGTTTGCTTAGTTAGCTTTTTTGTTTTTTAGGTTCGGTTGTTTATAATTGTGAGTTTGTTATCATTTTACTGTTTACAGTTTTGATCTTCTTTTTCTTAGGTAAGCCCCTTTAACATTTCATATAATAAGGGCTGGGTGATGATGAACTCCTTTAACTTGACTGCATCTGGGAAGCACTTTGTCTGCCCTCGCATTCTAAATGAAAGCTTTACTGGATAGAGTAATCTTGGATGTAGGTCCTTGCCTTTCATGACTTTGAATACTTCTTTCCAGCCCCTTCTTGCCTGTAAGGTTTCTGATACTCTTATATAAAGTCCTTTGTAGGTAACTGTCTCCTTTTCTCTTGCTGCTTTCAAGTGGATTGTGCCCATTCAGGTTTTGATTCACAGGTGGGTAAGTTTGTGTATGTTTTAGGATCCTGTGGGCCTTTCCAATGGACTTTCGTGTGAGACAGAGTTTCCCCCACTGCAACCCCCACAGATGTTTTACACACAGAGGTTTTGAGTCTTTAGTTTCCTTTGCTGAACCCTGGGCTGTCTCATTCCTCAGTTGTTCCTCCCGGTTTATCTGTACGCAAATGTGAGATTGCCTGCGCAGTCTGCTGCCTTGCCTTGTTGCCATCCTATGCAGCTCAGCTTCCTGTCTCTGGTCTCTGCCCCTCCTACCAGTCTGGGTGAATGTTTCTTTAACTCCTTGGTTGTTGGACTTCCATGCAGTTTGATTTTCTGGCAGTTCTGGTTGTTCTTCGTTTTTAAATTGGTTGTTATCCTTCTTTTGGTTGTGTGTAAAAGCAAAGTGTTTCTACCTACACCACCATCCTGGCAGAACTCCCAGAATTTGGTATTGTCATTTATTTATTTACTTACTTATTTACTTATTTATTTAGAGAGGGGGAAATGGAGGTTGAAAGAGAGGGAGAGAAACATCAATGTGTGGTTGCCTCTCCCGTGGACCCCACTGGGGATCTGGCCCATAACCCAGGCATGTGCCCAGACTGGGAATCAAACTGGAGACCCTTTGGTTTGCAGGCTAGGGCTCAATGCACTGGAATTTGGTATGTTTAAAAACATCAATAAAAGATACTTTTCGAACAAGTGCATGTATGAGAATATGGTATGATTATTATATATTAGATAATTATTGTTAATTTTAATAGGAATAATAATTGTTTTGTGGTTACATAGGAAAATATCCTTTTTCTGGAAAATACGTACTAAAGATAATGTTTTCTTTTATTTTTTTCCAAAGAGCAAATTTCAAATTTTGATAAATAAAATTTATCGAAGTCAAAAATATATACATTATTAACACAAGTGCCTAATACTCAAGTAGGGTAAAAACAAAAATATCTCATTTGTCACTTTGAAATCACTTCCTGATTTCAATATATATTACAAAGCTACAGTACTCAAAACAGTGTGGCACTGGCATAAAGACAGACATAAAACCAATGGAACAGAATATAGAGCTCAGAAATGAACTCTCACATCTATGGTCAATCTATCTTCCATAAGAGTCCCAAAGCTAAACAATGGAGAAGATACTCTTTTCAACAAATGATGCTGGGAAAACTAGATACCCACATGTAAAATAATGAAGCTTCACCCTAGCCAGATAGCACAGTTGGTTAGAGCATCCAGATACACCAACGTTACAGGTTAGATCCCTGGTCAGGGCACATACAAGAATCAACCAACGAATACATAAATAAATGGAACGACAAATATCTCTCTCTGCCTGCCCGCCTGTCTGTCTCTCTCCCTCCCTCCCCAATCAATAAAAAATAAATAAAGCTGAACCCTTTACACCATATTGAAAAATTAACTCAAAATGGGTTTAAGACCTGAAATTACAACACTCCTAAAACATAGGGGGAAAGTTTGATGATATTGAATTTGGCAATTACTTCTTTCCAAAGATACTGCATTAAAATCAAGGTGGGGTGGGTGACAAAAATAAAAGGAAAACAACAAAATAAAAGGACAATCAGCTGAATAGGAGAACATATTCACCAATGAAACATCTGATTAGGGGTTAATATCTAAAATTTATAAGGAACTTATAAAACTCAACACCAAAAAAACAAATAACTCAATTTAAAAAATGGGCAAAGGTCCTGAATAGACACTTCTCCAAAGAGGACATCCAGACGGCCAAGAGACACATGACAAGATGCCCAAAGTCAGTAATCATCACAGACATGCGAATTAAAACCACAGTGAGGTATTATCTTCCACTGGTCCAAAAGGGTATCACAATAAATCAACAAAAAACAAGTGCTGGTAAGATGTGGAGAAAGGGGAACCCTTTTGCACTGTTGGTGAGAATGTAGACTGGTGCAGCCATTGTGGAAAGCAGTATGGAGATACCTCAAAATGTTAAAAATGGATTTGCCATTTGATGCAGCGATCCCACTTCTGGGAATATATCTAAAGGAACACAAAAACTATTTCAAGAAACATAAGCACCCCTATGTTCACTGCACCATTTTTACAATCACCAAAATATGGAAGCAGCCTGAGTGTCCATCAGTAGATGAGCGGATAAAACAACTACGGGTCATTTACACAATGGAATACTACTTAGCATTAAAAAGAAGAAAGTTTTACCCTTTGCAAAAGTATGAATGGAACTGGAGAACATTATGCTAAGTGAAATAAGCCAGTTAGAGAAAAACAAATACCATACGATTTCACTTATATGTGGACTCTAATGAACAAACAAGCAAAATAGAGACAGACTCAGCAGGATAGACAGCTAAGGGAGTAAGGAGGGTAGAGGGTAGAGGAAGTGAGGAAAGAGGAAAATGGACATAGACAACAGTGTGGTGATTATGGGAAAAGGGGCATAAGGGGACTAAATGGTAATGAAAAAAAAATACAATAAAAAACAAATAGCACTAAACCAAACTAAATTTCTACATAGCAATCAACAGAATGAAAAGGCAACCTACAGAAGAAATTATTTGAAAACCATATCTGATAAGCAGTTAATATCCAAAATATATAAACAACTCCTACCCCTCAACCAAAAAAATTAATAAATAACTCAATTTTTAAAGTGGGCAAAGGACCAGAAGAGCCCTTGCTCCAAAGATGATGTATGAATAACCAAATAAGCATATGAAAAGATGCTCAATTCACTAATCATAGAAATGCAAACCAAAGCCACAAGATATCACCTCTCACCCATTAGAATGGCCCACTGTCCAAAAAAAAAGAGGAAAATAACAAGTGTTGGTGAGAATGCTGAGAAACTGGAACCCTTGTGCAAGGCTGGTAGGAATGTAAAATGATGCAACTGTTATGCACAACAGTATGGAGGTTCCTCAAAAAATTAAAAATAGAATGCAATCCAGCAATATCACTTTTGGGTATATATCCAAAAGAATTAAAAACAGGACCTCAAGACATATGCAAACCCATGTACATTGCAACATCATTCACAATAACTAAGAGGTGAAAGTAACCTAAATGTCCAGGCAACCTAATGTTCAACAGAAGAAAGAAAGAAAATGTGTTAGCTGGTGCAGCTCAGTGGGTTGAGAGCCAACCTGCCAACCAAAAGGTCACTGGTTTGATTCCTGGTCAAGGCACTTGCCTGGGTTGTGGGCAGGGACCCCAGCTGGGGGCATGTGAGAGGTCTACCTCCATTCCCCATTCTCTAAAAATACAAAATCTTTAAAAAAAAGATAATATAGTATGTGTACACACACATACACACACCCATACAATGGAGTATCATGCAGCCTGAAAAAAGAAGAAAATCCTATTATATGCTACAACATGGATAAACCTTGAGGACAATATGCTAAGTAAAATAAACCAGTCACATTAAGACAAATACTCTATGGTTCCACTTATACAAGGAGTTAAAGTAATCAAACTCTTAGAGACAGAAAGTAGGATGATGGTTGCCAGGAACTGGAGTAGGGAGCAAAGGAGAATCATTCAATGGGTCTAGAGACCCATTGCAGGATGAAAAGTTCTGCAGGATGAAAAGTTCTAGAGATTTGTTGTATTAACAATGTACATTCAGTTAACATTAATGTACTGTTCACTTAAAATGGTTAAGGTGGTAAATTTATGTTACAGTTTACTACCACTTCTTTAAAAAAAGCGATAAGGGGTTCAACTACAAAGCAAAAATAAGAGAAGGTGGTTTAGCAGGGAAAGAAAATGTTCATTCCAAGGTTGAGTCAGAAAAAGACAGAAAAGAAAATCACAAAAGAAATCCTGAGAGATGAACTAAATTTAGTTACAACTACACAATTTGTTATCAACTCTGGGTCTCCTGGTAAAATACAATAGATTTACTGTCTTTTTATAGCTTAAGAAACTAGGTGCAATGAGACTTCCGGCCAAGATGGAGGCATAAGTGGAAACACTGTGCCTCCTTACACAACCAAGATTAAGGACAACAAATATTTACAAACAATAATACAACCAGAACACAGAAAATTGAACTATGGAAGTCTGACAACCATTCAACCAGACTGGTAAGAGGGGCGGAGTCAGCAGTCCATGGAGAGGGAACAAGGCAGGAAAAGGCAGTGGCTGGCAGACCCAGCAGCGCCAGGAGTGTAGGTGGCGAGGAGCTTGCACACCCCAGACTCGGGGAGGAGACAAGCAGAGCACGCAGAGCACACAGGGCTTGCAGGACATGCAGGGCGGTTGGCCAACCACAGACACACATTCGTGTAGATAAACTAGGCAAGAATGGCAGTGAGACGGACCAAACAGCCCAGGGCCCCAGAGACGGGAAATAAAGCCTAAAAACACCAATTGAAAAGGTGCCAGGAGAGACACCCAGCCTCACAGGAGAGGTCGTTGGGGAGACCCACAGAATCCTGGAGCGTGCATAGGCCCGCCCACCTGGAAACCAGTGCCAGGGGGCCCAGTTTGCTTGTGGGAGGCAGCAGAGGGGTCGCAAATCCGAGAGGGCACAGAACAGGCGTCACTGTTCACTCTCTAACCCCACCCCCACATACAGTGTCACAACCCAGCGACTGGGTTGCCCCACCCTGGTGAACACCTAGGCTCTGCCACCCAAATGTAACAGGCGCCACCTGACCAAAAAAATGACTTAAGAACAGCTCAAAGCCCCAGAGCTAATATTTTAAGGAACCAAGAGATATCCAACCTATGAGATGCACAGTTCAAAACGCTGGTGATCAGGATGCTCACAGAATTGGTTGACTTTGGTCACAAATTAGATGAACAAATGAAGGCGATGCTAAGTGAAATGAAGGAAAATGCACAGGGAGCCAACAGTGATGGGAAGAAAACTGGGACTCAAATCAATGGAGGGGACCAGAAGGAAGAAACAAACAACCAAACAGAAAAGAATGAAGAAACAAGAATTCAAAAAAATGAGGAGAGGCTTAGGAACCTCCAGGACATCTTTAAATGTTCCAACATCCAAATTATAGGGGTACCAGAAGGAGGAGAGGAAGAGCAACAAGTGGAAAACTTATTTGAACAAATAATAAAGGAGAACTTCCCCAATCTGGCAAAGGAAATAGACTTCTAGGAAGTCCTGGAAGCTCAGAGAGTCCCAAAGAAGGTGGTCCCAAGGAGGAACACACCAAGGTACATCATAATTATATTACCAAGATTAAAATGAAGGAGAGAATTCTAGAAGCAGCAAGAGATAAGGGGATAGTCACCTACAAAGGAGTTCCCATCAGACTGTCAGCTGATTTCTCAAAAGAGACCTTACAGGCAAGAAGGGGCTGGAAAGAAGTATTCCAAGTCATGAAACACAAGGACCTACATCCAAGACTGCTCTATCCAGCAAAGCTTTCATTCAGAATGGAAGGGCAGATAAAGTGCTTCTCAGATAAGGTCAAGTTCAAGGAGTTCACCATCACCAAGCCCTTACTATATGAAATGTTAAAGGGACTTACCTAAGAAAAAGAAGATAAAAATATGAACTGTAAAAGGACATCAAATTCACAGTTATTAACATCCACACCTAAAACAAAAGCAGACTAAGCGGTCACCTAAAACAGGAGCAGAGCCACAGAAATAGAGGTCACATGGAAGGTTAGCAAAAGGGGAGTGGGAGGAGAGGGTGGGGAGAAGGTACAGAGAATAAGTAGCATAGACAGTGGGGAGAAAATAGACAGGGAGAGGGCAAGAGTAGTGTGGGAAATGTAGAAGCTAAAGAACTTATGACACATGGACATGAACTAAGGAGGGGGAGTGTGGGTGGGAGGGGGAGTGCAGGATGGAGGGAAATGAAGGGGGGAAATGAGACAACTGTAATGGCATAATCAATAAAATAAAAATAAAAATAAAAATAAAAACAAAAGAAATTTGGTTTTCTCAATGTACCCACAATTAATAATGATCAGGTGAATTTTTAACTCAGACTAAACAAACTCCTGGTATCCTGGTATCTCCTATACAGTTTGTTTCTTACAATAAAAGCAGTTTACATTTGTTGTTTCAACTTCCCACTGCAATCTGTCCCCACATCTACCAGTGTTTCTCTGGCTGTCCCTCTCAGTCTCCTGAGGAGCCACCTGATTCCCTTCATTCTGCTTTCTCTTTCAATGTCATTGTTCCCCTGGGTTCTGTCCCCAACCTTCTGCTCCACCAGCTTGTACTAGGTCCGTTCAAAACTTTGGCTTTAAGACCTGCAAATGACACTCCAGCCAAGAATTCTCTACCAAACTCCAACAGAGTCAACTGCCTGACAAACGTATCCACTTGGATACTATACACAGGCACTTCAAGCCTGAGAGGTCCAGCTTAAAATCCCCGAAGGATTCTGAATAGCTCTCAAGATCAAGTTCCAATTCCTTGGTAAAGCATAAGGACTTCTATAATCTAGCTCCTAAACTAACCCTAGCTTCCTCTTCCTCTGCTTCCCCTCAGATACTCTCTGTTCTACTTGTATCTAATTATTTGTTTCCCCACACAAAGGAGGGCATTTCACCATCACTGTGCCTCACACATGTTCTGCCCAAAGTCCTTCTACTCCCACCCACTCAACCCTTACTCTTTCCCTCAACTAACTTCCCTACAAGAAAGGTTTCCACTATCCATTAATAGGTTGTTTCTGACTTAGACACAGCTCCCACTGCACCATAAATATGCCTCTATCTCAGCAACTTTGCATTTATTTGGACTACTAGCCTATAAGCATCCTATAAGCATAAGCAGCTCACAGATGTGTCGTATTTAGCAAACAGCTCAACATAATTTTGTTATAAGCCAGCGTAAACCAAAAAAGCCATTTTAGTTTTTTAAAATATTGGACTTACCATTTCAGTCCTGGAATACTCAGGTCCACAACACAGAGGATCTCTTTCCCATAAATAAAGTACCTAGGAAAATAAGTTTATAATCAGAAGGCTGACTAAGAATTATAATGGACATTCTTTCTGTCTCCTCAGAACTTCTCCTTCTTCTCCTCTATCCCTCTAGGTATATTTTTCTGCTAACAGACCCCTGGCCATATAAATGCGCACATCACATGACCTAGGCTGAACTAAGCACAGTACCTCATGCCCTCGGCTGCAGGAATTGGCCAAGGGATGGGCATGTGACCAAATCTACCTACCACCACTGACATGAGGCTATAAGCAGATAAGCCTGTGTTGCCAAAGAATATGGTCGTACCATGTAAAGAGGCGTATTGGCAGTAGGAGAAATGACTCCAGTATGCACAGACTGTAAGTACAGGAAGGATTTAATTATGGGCAAGTTTCCCCCTTAACACCTTAAGGCAATCTCTACCCATATAGTTTCTGTTATATAAGGTGGGGCTGAAGAAGTAGGTTTACAGTTGTGAGTACATGAAAGTTTATTCTTGAATTATTATTTACTTATTGTATTATTTTCCATACAAACAATTGCAAACCTACTTTTGCCCCACTCTGTATGTTTATTAAACTAGTAACTTTTCCCTCCACAGATTCTCTCAAATTGTATCTCTGTTACTTGCAATCCAACGAGTCCTAACTAATAAACAGAAAAACTAAACAGATGGAAATTATATGTCAAAAAATATATTTCACTGAAGCTATCAAAGGACTGGCCCAGTATGCCTTTCCTGACTTTGAAAACTTTCATCCATCAAATATAATGTCTCTTTCCTTTCCCTATTAGGTAAACCCCCAAATTATTATTTAATTCAATTTTTAATATATTCTGTACACATTACATCATTTTTCAAAATAGTCAATTTACCTTTCTTCCACCCTAATAAGTACATATTAGATGACAAATAAGCAGGCAATTACAATATAACAGAAAAGAGCGTGGTAGGGAAACAACCTGAAGGCATGTGTTAACACAGCCTGGCGGTATCAAAGGGGGCTTCCCCAAAGAGGTATTACCCCAACCCAAAAGACAAGTATGAGCTAACAAAACCAAAGGGAGGAAAGCAGAAACCAGGGGAGGCATTCCACACAAAGGGAAGCTTTGGTACTCAGGCCTAGTTTAACTAACTTGTCACCTTAAGGGAGAAATGCAAGTAACAGAATATGACTAATGCATTGAGGGCAAAGGTAGAAAGTAAAAAAGGATGAAGAGGTACATAAGCCAGATCATAAAAATTCTAAAAGCCAAGTGAAGTTCAGACTTTTCCTGAAGGCAATGAAAACACACACACACACACACACAGAGGTTTTTAGCAGGGGCATTACATGCTTGAATGTGTCAGACAAATTACTCTGGCTACAGTGGGAAAAATGAATGGGACAGCAAGACTGGAAGAGAGTAACCACTTAGGACACTACTGGAGCAATCCAGGTGAGAGATGATGCTAACAATGAAGTAGGATGGTAGCCTAGAGAATAAGAGATAATAAGGGAAAAGAATCCAACAGGGTTCAGTGATCAAACAATGTAAAAGGAAAAAGACAACACAGAGACTAGCCCATGTTTCTGCCAAGTTAGTATTAGCAGTTCTACTATTTACTAAATTCTTACCACATATGCAGTATCTCATTTAATCTTCCCCTAGAAAGAAGATGGAAAACAGGCAGTGTGTGTCATATTTTTGGTTTGAGGATGGGAGAGGAAAAGTTGCTGACCACAGTCTCGAATATGCCAAGTTTGAAGTGTATGTGGGAGCAGACAAATGGGCATATCATAAGCATAGACTATAGATGTCCAGTTATCAAGAAAAGAACTTTGGGTTGGAGATTAGAGAATTAACAGCAAGGAGACAGGAAATATTCTTAAACGTAAAATACCTCCTTTATTTATGCCAATATTTACTTAATGTCTACACACTTACAGTGTTGGGATGAGAGTTAGGCAAAGGAAAAACGTAAGATTCAGTGAAGCTCACAGTTACTAGAGGAAGGAGGTACTTCAAGATGCAGTGTAATGATTCAGAACACATCGCTCCAAGATGTCTTTCTGTGGTATGCAGGCTATTTTGAGCTAAAGGCCACTGAGACTCGGGGGTATAAGGGTATTAAATCATAATGGAAAACAAACATAGTAAAGATTATACTAAATAAATAAATAAATATCAAGGCAACTGAGGCCCTGCACCTTCAAGAGAAGCTTCTGCACCCCTCCCTTAACTACCTAGAAGAATTTGAATTAGGGGCCTTGCCCACGATAAGACATTTTTATCAGATATAACTTCTTTTGACGTATCTGTACGTCAAGGCAAACTAATAAATACTGAACATTTATCCTTCTTGTCACCCAGCAAATGACACTCTGAAGCAAGCAACTCCAAGGTACCTTACCTCATCCTTAGCTCAAAAAGTCACATATACCTTATTTTCCCTTTCTGTCTCTGAATCTCTCATATATGTGGGTTCCCATGCACATGAAACTTCATTTTCTCTTGTCAATCTGTCTCACCCCAATTTGATTTTTCAATCAGCCAAGAGACCCAGAGGAGGGAAGAGGATCTTCCCTTTCCCCACAATAGCAAGTAATGGAAATACATAAAAGGTTCAGAGGTAAATGATTATTGGGGAAAGAAAAGACTAACAAATACCAAAATCTTGAAGTAGTATTTGAAGTAGGTTAGCAAAGAGTTTAGGGGAAGGAAGGCCGGGAGAATAGTAGATACTCCAAACAGAAGAAACAATAAATTCAAGGGCGGAAAGGAATTTTTTAATAAAACTGATGATCTGCTTCAGAACAGAAAAATTAAGCATTATTCATGTCAGTCTCCCAAACTAATTCTTAAATTAAATGAATAGAGAGACTGTATAAAAATGTTTTTTTAAAAAAGACACAGGGAGGAAATTCATCCTACTAAATACTACAACATATTATGAAACATAGTAGAATTAAAGTGGTACAGCTATGAAACCCAATAAAAGATCAAAGAGCTATTACAGGAGTCCAGAGGTAGCCCTAACAACAGCCCTGTCCTCTTTACTCTTCCCTTCAAAGCAACTAAAGCCAACAGGTACGACAAACTGACATCTGTAAGTACTGCACAGTGATTTGTACTGGAGTTGGGTTTTTTGTACATTGATAATTTTTCATGAACTAAATTGTAGCCTCCTTGTAGAAAAAAGCGGCCATTACTTTCCTATTCTTCCACCATCTCCATCACTGCAGCCCCCCATCCTAGCACAACCACTTAAATAATAAAGGCTCTAGCATAAGAACTAAAAGTTGTTTATTTCTGATATTTAAAAATGGACAACGTAAGAAAATTGGACCACACTGATTATCGAAACATGATGTTTACACTTCAAGCATGTACAGCTTCTTTAATTGAAAACTGAAGGATGAGAGTTAAAACGAGTTACAAAGAGAGATGGTTGTTTAAGTGAAAGCAAAACAATGAATGAAATGGAATAAAAAGGCTGATGTTGGGGTAAAAAGATAACATTTCAAAAAGTGGGAGAAGAGAGGCAGCTGCACATCAATCATGGTTTTGTGAGAGGCCAGGTTGATCTCCAGGATTCCCTTCTCTGAGCTCTACCAATCCCCACCTTTTCTGAGTTAACCAGTCTCCGGGCAAAAAGCGCTGCTTGATTGGCTTAAAGATGTCTAGTAGAAAAACCAGCCAATCCTGCCTTCAAGTCAGAACTGTGCTATGGAGACATTACAACCACTGCATGGCGAAATGTGTACAAACCTGGGCATGCCACAAATAACAGATCCTAGTTTTAAAGACTATTGCTGAAAGATTCTTTAAAAACAACACTGAGCGTGATCTGGCATCAACACGTTTTCTTTCTTATTGCTCTAGCTCTCTTTCTGCGGGGAAGAAAGTGTGTTAACAAAAAGAGAATAAGGAATGAACTGCCCCCGGTCAGATGACTGACTTGATGAAAAACTGATATCCAAATGGACATCTCAGAGAGAGTCCGGATGACGGTAGGGTTCAAGGAACATCCCAGGGAGGATCAAGACCGCTGCGAGGGAGGCAGGTGGGGACCAGGGTCAAAGAGGCACAGAAGCCAGGGACGGGGAAGGTCTCCCCACAGTATTCAAAATCAAAACGTGTAGCGAAGTGAGTAAATAAACAGCTTTGCTACGACTACGTGCTTGGGAGGATGGGCCGAAGTTCCAAGAATGCCCGGCCTGGGAAACGCGAAAGGCACTGCGAGGGACACTAGGGCCAGGCCTGGTGGGAACCGAAAAAGCCCCCGGTGGGGGGAGGGGTGTGTCCGGGGCCTGGAAACCTGCCAGGAACTGGGAGGCCAGGAAACAGCCTAGGCCCCCACCTTCGCCCGGGAAAGGGCTGCGCGCCAGGGCCCGCCTCTTGCCGACGCCTCACTTCCCTTCTGTGCCAGCGCTCGGGCCCTCGGGCTGGGCTGGAGGCGACCGGTACCAGACTCCGCATTTGGAACTTTGGGTTTCGGTCGCAGTGCCGCCTGTCCCAGTCCCCGACCACCCCTGCTGCTAGCCGCCCGGTTACCTATGGGACCCTCACCCGAGACTCACGGCTCCACCTCCCACCTGCCGCCTTTACCTGCTCCAGGAGCTGGCAGAGGGCGCCGGCACCGGGGCTGTGTCGTCGAGTGCGCAACTCGGTCCGCAGCCCTTTCCCGCCGCCGCCAATGCACTCTCAGGCACGGCGCTGGGCTGGTGAGCAGCGACGGTTGCGGGGGGAGACGCGCGACAAACGCCCGGTGGGGAGACACTGCCGCTCGCTGTCGGACCGGGGAAGAGCAGCCTCCCAGCAGCCAGCCCCGAGAGGGCGGGTGGGCGGCTGAATGGGGAGGGGTCTCGGGGACCAGGGAATGGCTGCCACGTAGCCCAGGTGGATCGCCACCCTCCCCCTCCCTCACAACAGCCAGCACCCGGGAGACCTCTGGTTCGTCCCAGGTTCCGATGTGGCGCATGGGACCGCCCCCCCGGGGCTGGCCTCGGCGACCCGGGCCCGCGGGCGTTCCCGCCTCCTTTGCTCCTTCAGGACAGCGGGTCCCGGCCTGGCGGTTCCTGCCGCGTGGGACACTTCCTCTCCTTCCCCCAAAAAAGCTCGCCCGAAAGCCTGGCTAGTTTCCCCCTTCTGCTGTCGGGGGTCTTGAGGTGGGGCGGGTCACATGGAGGAGCAAGCCCTTTTCAACACGGGTTTTCGAGGAAGGCAGGAGCCGTTTTGCACTGCTGAACAAGACAAAAGGGGGCCCGAAATACGTGTCGAAATAAGCAGCGCGGTGCACCACACTAATTTCTAGCCCTTCGCACGCTCTCCCAAGCCCCAAAAGCAAAACAAAAACACAAGGTCGTACTCGCGAGTGGAGGTGGGGAGGAAATGGGAGCAGAGGGGGGGGGGTGGGGGGGGGGGGGGAGCCCGCCCGGGCAGGCCTAGGTTACAAAGTCTGGAGGGACGGCGGGCCAAACCAGCCCGCCTCAGCGTTGCCTAACAGGGCTGTTGAC
>PVKM010029788.1:0-17602 GCA_004027735.1 Carollia perspicillata | reverse complement strand
TTAGGATTTTTGTAGGTATGTTATGGAAAATACATAAACATACTATAATAATTAAAATCAGGCTGGCTGCATCATTCCTCTAGAATGTACCCAGCAAGTGACTATGTTATAGGTAGTTGGCCTGGAGATTAATCTATGCTAGTTCTATAACTTACATGCAAGTGCTTCCAAGTTCATGTTATTTTAACCCAAGTCACTCCAGGGGATTGTAAGGAAAACATATGATAGTTTTTGAAGCCACAATGCTATGTTATTGTGACATTTGTCCTCAACTAGTAAGCTCTCTTTTTTTCAAAATACACCTCTAATGAGGTCGATAACAAACACCAACAAACTTCTTAGAACTTCTCTGGTTTATACTGGTGACTGGAAATCACCAGACAACCGATATTTGGCTGTTTCTATGGCACACATATACCAACAGGGACCTGCGCCTCCACAGCACTCTGAAAGATCACATTTTTCCTGGGCTCTGGGCCTCTGTGTCCTGGGATGTTTGGCCCTTGACCCCGAACAGCACTGTGGTTATTAGTTCTCAGTGTTCTTGGGAGGCGTTTGAAGTCAGCTGGTACCCTGCTGATGGAGCTGCTGAGCACAGCATCACATCGACATAATTTCGTGATGCGTTAGCACTGAGGGCTCCAGTGCCGGTTCTGAGTGAGGTAAGCGCTTTCCGAGGCTGTGTTGACAAAGTTATCTGCTTGTTGCCCACTTTGCAGGGCGCTCTGTGTGCATCTGCTTCCTGCAGTCCTTCTCTCTTCATTTCTCCACAATGACAACTTCTGATGTGCGTTGCTGGTGCTTATCGTTCAACGATTTTGAAACTAAAATATAGCTGAAGAGATTTTCTTTCGACAAATCATCAATAGTGTAAACCAGGGAGCTTCCTGCAACTAAGCTAGAAAGCATTCTTTACTAAGGGGATGAAGTGCATCGGTCTCAATAAACTACTTTACTGGTTTCATTTATTTGGGGCCACTCTAGATTTAAATGGATTTCTCACTATTCATTAAAAGGAATAATACAGTTTTCCCTACTTTTATGTGAAGAACTGCTCCTTCAGTTGAAACCCCGACAACTTGTTTGCATGGTGGGGAAACGGTTTCCTGATTTCAGCAGTGTGATCACGTTGGATTAAAAGTGGTCACTGCCCCACCAGTAGAAGCTGAGTTTGTGCCAGAAACATTTGGGTCCGTGGAAGAATCAATGTTTCCCTTTGCCATGTGGGTAAGAGGTCTCTTTACTTCAGGCCTTACTTTCCCGGTAGCAGACTTCCTTTGTTGGTGCCTGTGACATCGGCATCTCAGTTCTAGCACATCCAGGTCGCCATGCGCGCGTGACAAGTTGCTTTGAGGCTTGGCTTCGCCCTTTGTACAAGGTCAGTTCCATTCTCTTCTACTGAAGGTGAGGTTTAGGCAAGAATACGGAAGGAAAAGGCCTGGCACAGTGGCCAGTACTTATCTGTCGCTAACCTATGTAGGTTAGTTCCTTTTTGCTCTAGGAAATAGTCCATAAGACTGTGCTCAAGGCCCAGCAGAAGGCAGCCTTCCCCAGGGAAGCTCCTTCCACCCTGGACCCACCCAGCGGGTGTGCAGTCACAAGTGGACGTACTTCTCATTATTCCCATGGGGTATGAGGTTCCACGCTCGTGGTCTAGCCCTGTGGATGATGGGCTAGGGCTGCATGAAGGTGTAGCAATAGCCGTTTCTTCTCTTTGGGGGTAGGGTGGGGGGAGCTAAACTTCAGTGCCTCGTTGAGGCCGGTTTTGGCCACATCAGCTGTTTGGGCCAATGATAAGGGAAGAAAGTAATATGTCACTTCCAGACAAAGCCTGTTGAGCCACTTGGTGCTTTGACACATTCTCTTTCCTTCTGCCACATCCACATGCCAGGCGCTAGCCGGTGCCTGCCTGAGTGCCAGCGGGAGGGGCCCCGTGAAGAGCAGAGCTCTCTTTTCCCCACTGAGCCACGCTGGACATGCGGTGTGAGTGATGAGACTCCTTTGTAGGTGTTAACCCCTGAGATGTGGGGGCTGTGTGTCATCACAGTGTAAGCTCGTTATCCTGAGGAAGATGGTAGGATGGCTTTTAGGCCTTTATGGTAACACGTTCACATCATCCTAGGGAGGGTATCAATTTCAGCCCCCACCACCTGCTATCCTAGAATGGAACAAGATTAAAAGATCCAGAGAGTGACGCTTGGCGTGAACGTGACACAGGAAAGGACTGTGGAGGGTAGAGGAGCTGAAAGGAAATAGGAGAGGCCGTCAGAAACAGACTGCATGCTTCTTCCCAAGGCCGGTTGCCAGCACTGCCCACGGAGGGCAGAGGCCGCCCCTGAAACCGGGCTGTCTGATAGCCGCTAGGAAGCACCGACAGCGGAAAGGCCTGGTGGGGTTCACTAAAGCGTTTGACGGTGTAACTTCCAGTCTTAATCAAAGCAACGTCTTAGTCCAGTGGTTCTCAAACTCTTGCACTGCGGTCACTCAGAGGGCTTGTTAAAACACAGACCACCCGGCCTCGCCTACAGAGTTCCCAGCCCAGCAGGTCCGGGGGTGGGTGCAATAATTTCCTCTTCCAAGGAGTTCAGCCAATGACGCTGGTCCAGACACCGTGTTTTGAGAATCACTGGCTTCATCCCACCAGATCAAAGATCCCCTCCTTGACATGAGAAAAGGAGACAGCCGAAGGAAGGAAAGTGGCCACCTTGCTCACTGCCATTGTTCCCCAGGTGACTCCTGGGTGAGCTGGCCTGAGCCAGCTCCCTGTCCTTCTCATCAAGGAGTGGAAGCATCAGAGGGCACAGATGGGCTTTCTAAAGCGTCCCTCCACGTTATTTGTGGATGTGTGATGAGGGGGATGAACAGACAACTGGCTCCAACTTCAGACATTTTAGGCCTAAGGATTCCAACAGAGAGCTGAGGAAGAGGGAGCTTTTTCTCCAATTCAGGGGCCACAAGACATACGGAGCCCCAGAGTCCAGCGTGTGAAAAGCTCAGTTGCCACGGAGCCCCGAGGAAATACTAGGAATACCGAATACCAAGAAATGTGTGTAAACACAGATGAGAGTAAATGAATTCTACATTCCGGAAGGGCAAAAATACCATGCAAGTTTCCCTCTCAGTTGAGCAAGCAAAGAAAGCACAGATTCTGTGAAAATATTTAGGTAGCAGACCTGGCCAGGGCAGGACTGCCCTTTTTCCCATTTGTGGTTTGGGAACCAAAAAGAGAAAGACATCTAAGCTCTCGCGTAGTCATTAAGAGGCACACAGAAACGGGAAATGAACTACCTATTAAAAATACAGAATTGTGTCAAAACAGCTTAAAATTGTCAAGCTAATTCAGAGTTTCCTAAGACAAAGTTAACTTTGGGATATACTCTATGCAGCAATCTCAAAAATTGCACAACTTCTTTTTAAAAGGGTGGAATGACTATATTTATATTTGGTTACTAAGCACATTTATTCTTGTGGGAATGCCAACCCTCTGCCAGGTAAGGAAAGTTCTTACCTTTGAACCAAAACTTATTTATCTTTACAGGTGAAGAATAAATTTGCCTCTCTTCTTCCAACAGTGACCTTCATTTTTGTGTCCCTTCTGAGTCTCCTGATGATTTGCCAGTATTAGATTTCCATGAACTAATAGAATTGATCATTTGAATGGGACCTCCATGTAAGTAAATGTAAAGGGAACATCTATGAAAATGAAATGAGCAAACCCTCTGACTGGAAAACAAACTCTTGCAGGAAAGAGTGTCCTAATGTCCTTCGCTGAGAACTAAACCAATTCTCCACATGTTAACAACTCAGTGTCACAGCGGGATGATGAGCATCTCAGTGCCCTAGACCAACTGTGGGGCAATTTTCCTTTAAAGGCTGTGTCTCCTAGATGAGCGGAGGCAGCCAGGAGTGCCAGGGCCCAGCAAGCTAACCCGTGCAGGAGGAGTCGCCCAGCAACTGATGCACTCCCTTCTGGAGACCGTAGAGAAACTCTCACCTGCTAGCTCCTTGTTCTTTTAGGGAGGAAATTGGGAGTGCATAAAGCTCCATGGCTTGCTGAAGAGAAAAAATAAGGGCAGGACAAATAACCAGTTTTCTAGGTTTCAAAGTTGGTAAATTATTGATAGGACTGTGCAGTGTTGCATTGTGGCTTCTGTGGCTCTAGGCACTTTTACCTTCAAGGACTGTTTCATTCACAAAAAAATATTAAAAATTATATTTCACAATGTATTTGTGTAAAGAAAAATGCTAATGGGGTCATTGTTATTGTATTTTTTTTCTCTGATTTTGAAATAAATTTTGTGTGGACTCTTAAAAGTGTGGACCTAATATGTAAGTGTACTCTCATGTTTGACTACAAATTAAAAAAAAAAAATCTCACACCTGGCTTATTAGCACATAGAGATCTGCACATAGGAAAATGAGATATGTGAAGGAAAACCCCAGGCAACCCGGGGGTGCATGCATGAGCTCAGCTGTGTCTATCCTAGATCAGCAAAAACAATTGGCATGAGAAAAATAAATGTTATTTGATGCCACTGAGTTCTGGGGTGGTTTGTTATGCAGCAATAGCTAACTGACACACAGAGCCTTAGCAGCTATTACATTAGGTTTAGAGTTTTTTATTTTTCAGGGTGCAGTGTGAAGCCATTGGACAGTTTTAAGCAGGGGAGCACATGGTCTGATTGACTTTGACAAAGTTCACTCTGGCTGCGGAGAAGAGATTACAGGGAATCGGAAGAGAGGAAAGCAGTTACAGGCTATTGTGATAATCCAGATGAGGAGAGGGAACGTGGTGGTGGTTCAGCCCGGGGCAGGGGCGGGAGCAGAGGTGGAGAGAAAGGGATGGGAGCTTCGCACTGCCTTCAAATTCTGTTCTAGCTCCTGTGAAGGATATGAAAAGATACAGGGATTGTAATTGTGCTTAATTAAAAGAATGAGAGGTACATTTCCAGGGAGATAGGAATGGTGAGTCAATTAGTGGCTTTTCTGATCCCACCCAGAAAATCCTGCTAAAAGTTCCTAAACTCACGAAGGGCCAGATTCAACTTTTTAAATCTGTTTGTAGGAACCAAAGATAATGGCAGAAGCAGATGGCTGTGAAGACTGCTATGGTGTAACATTTTGTGGGTTATATTTTAACAGGATGGTAACTGAGTTTTTTGAGCTTGTCTGGTCTATGCCCTCCTCAGAATTCTCCACCATCTCTCTGTCTTCTCTCCATTTCCATAATGTGCAACTATTTCACTTTCCCCCAAGGAAGTCAACTTTCAGGAAAATCGAGAGACCTTGAAGAGGCTGCTTGTTTATTTTTAGTTCAGCCAAAGAAATGCTCCGACGTAACTGTGCCCTGATTTTGCTTTGCCATATCATACAATTCTAACGTGCATTTCTTAATGAAATTCAAAGAAACATTTCACAAATGGATTCTTAGTTCATTTCCTAGAGGCACGGAGGGTGTGCTGTGGTTACCAACAGCTTTCCTGTTCTGAGGAGTGAACGCAGGTCTAGTGTGATAAAGCACCTTCCTAAACACACTTACGGCAAAATTGAAAAGAAGCTCTAACACCTACTAATACCTAGTCTAGGAGGCTCCGCCCCTCATCGTGCCAATATGGCAGCAATATATTACAGGCATTTTAAATCTAAAAGCTTTCCAATAACCAGGAAAAAATATTGACCTTTCCTAAGTGATTTTTCACATTTTCCTTGTTTATTTACATTGATATGAGATATTAAAAGTGAAGCCAGATAATGCATTTCCTGTGTACCAGAATCATTTGAGAAAATTATTTTCTTACGGAAAGGCTTTATTTTATTGGGTATCATTCATTGGTTAAAAGAAAATGAAACTGTCCAGAATAGTATATAACAGCAAAATGTACATATGGTTGAGGCAGAAAAATAAAGTTTCTGAAGAAAACCAGTGACGGCCTCTTAACAATAAATGTAATGTTATTTCTAGTTTTATTATATTTTGGTATGTCTTGTACTTGGTCTTTATGTTCAAAATTACTTATATTTTATTGTAATGTTACTGTTAGTTTGAGGTTGAGTGATATTTATATTTGTTGATACATATGGGAATAGATGTATTTATTTTGGGGGTAGGGCTTGAAAAATTGGCCAATTCATTTCTTCTGTTTTTCTCCTCCCAAACAGTTTTAGTCTTAGAAACTTTTGCGTGTTTGGCATCATTCAACTCTCCACTGCGCCTTATTCCTTATTAAGAAACTCAGCCCTTAATTAGCTCGCTGTCCCTTCATTTGAAATTCGTTCCATTTGATACCTCTGCTGTGTGGGCTTCCATAACACAAAAGCCAGATGGATTTTTTAAAACAGACAAATTTAGTCTTGAATAGCGAGAACTGTGAAAATGGTTTTTTTTTAATTTTAAAGAAAAGAAACATTAAAGAAACACAAAACAAAACAAAAATCTCGGTACTGATAAAAACCAGTGAGAAATCACAGATTCTCAATTTAGGGGAAAAGACGATGAAACTTTTTACATCTTCCTCCCCCTCCTTCTCTTTCTACTTTTTAATTTGTTTTGGGCTCAAGAATTGAAAAGTTCTGTTCCCAATTAAAAATGGATCACATTTGGGTCTGAGAAGGAGTCAGCCGCCTCGTGATAAGAGTGGAAGACAGAAGGCTGTAGTCGGATTCGGAGCCCTTTGGTAACCAGCACCGCTTTCTCTGTGTGCTAATTTGCAGAACGGGGAAAATATTGGCTTGCTGCCTTTAGAATCCCTTGGAAGAAAAGCACTAGAAATATGAAAACATTAAAATTCTGTCCAAAGTATATATCTTATGTAACTAATTTATTGGGGAGTCGCAACATGTTATGGATATAAAAACGAAACAAGTTTATACTTATCCCGTAACAGCTCCTTCAACTAGGATGTGTTTATCCACCTTTCTTGAGGGGAAGTAACTCCTTGAAGAGAAACTTGGCCAGCTCTTCCAACTTTCCTGTCACTTCTGGTTATTAGAACAGTTCATGTTGGTATTTAAGACTCTGTCCTACTTATTCACTTTAATCTTAAGTCAGACTCAAAGCGGTGTCCGCGCTCCTTTGCAGCGTTGTCTCTCTTCCACTCTGAGGCTCCATGCTTCAAGGTTGGCGGTCTGCTCTTCATGTGTTTCCTTGCTTCCTCCTCCCTTGGAGCCCCTTCCTTTAGACTTGAGCATCCTCGCACAGTCCACGCTGGCCCACCATGACTGGTCAGAAAGGAAGGAGCAGGTGGACTGGAGTGTGTGGGGGCAGGGAGTCATGCTCTCCTTTGGTCCTTTTGATGCTGGTGTACCCAGCTCCTGTGTCAGCCCTCATGTAGGTGATAAATGTAAATGTGTGTGTCTGTGTGTGTTGAGGGGTAGCATGTGGTTCAGTTTCACCCCTGCCCCTGCCATCACGGAGAACTCCCACCTCTGTCCCTGCAAGCAGTTGTATCATGGGCTTGGGCAGAGATAAACACCACCAACCCTTGTCTGTGTTGGGCCTCGCACCACTGGGCCCAGTAGCTATACCGAGTGGCTCCATGGTCTCTATCCTTCTACCTATGTCCACCTTGCTTCGTATGGACCTATGGGAACTACTGGTTTCTCTTCTGTGTTTCCCAGTTCCACAGAGACTTGAGACTGCCTTACTCAGCTTTGGGGAGAGGGAGAGATCCTCCATGACCACAGAGAGATTGAAGGAAAGGCTTTCTTCAATAATATGGACTTCACCATAGGCTGGCCTCTCCTGACTCCAACTGAATTCTCTTCTTAATTTGGTCAGGGGCAGTTCAGCGGTAGAAGCCTCTAGGAAGCTTTCTGGGGAAGTGCTTGCCATCGGTAGTTTCAAGCTCAGCTTTGGACCTTGGCCATGGTTCTGGGACAACAGGAAACATCCCACACTACATTCTCTTATATTGGTGTCATACTTTGGAACCTATTGTCTTCACTCATCAAACTCTTCCTGGTATTCTTCTCATCCCCTGCTGGTTCAGACTGAGGCAGTGAGTCAGTAGTTTCCCAGGCTTGGAGACTAGATCTCTAATCCCGGCCAGTCATCCACAGAATGGGTCCCACGGGCCATCAGCAGGACAGTGTTGTGTAAGGGAATGGACAGTCATAGCATAGGCCTGAGCCTTGGCTGTGGGTCAGTCACCCACCTGTGACTGTGACCTCTCGAGTCCCTTAGAAATCTGTTCTTAAATTCAAGAAGAAAAGCTAGTAATGTTCATATTTTTCAAACTTCTTTCAGTAATTGAACTGATTTTTTCAAATTGGCTGGTGAAACCTAGATTCTCCTTAATTCCCAGCTCCAGGCCTTAAGGCATCTACATGAATTACAGGGGCTCCGCGGTGCCAACTCGGAGACACACCATATCACATTCGTCTTCCAGATCTAAAATTCTTTCAGTGCGGTTAGCTCTGCGAAAACAGAGCCCACTATCGACATGCAACTTGATGTTTATGTTTATCTGACTTTCGAAGTGTTGGTTTTGTATCAGGCTTGTGATCAGTAAGGTCATCTCCCTGTGTATTTTCAAATTGTTATGGATGCTTTCAAAGTCAAGGTTGTTTGTGCTTATGGCTACTTCACTTCGTTTTGCAAAGTTAATGCTTTGAAAACTGCTACTTTCATAGCTCTGCAGTAGCATTTCCTAGTGCATTGAACACTAGTCTCTTGAGAGGTAATCCAAAACAAAGAGCATCATGGTCAAAGTTGTTAAAAATGCAGTATTTTATGTCTTTCTCTTAGAGACGCATTAAGGGCTCAGAGAAGTTCTATAGTGAAGTGATGTGTTTAACTTTGTTTAACTCAGTATTCCCTAAACATTTGACCACAGAACCCACTGTTTTCCCATATAACACTTACTAGCATCCCATAGAAATAGTGTTCTTTTGAATACATTTTGTACATCATTGCCTTAGAGATCAACACATTTTTTCTATAGAGGCCAGATGGTAAATATTTTAGGTTTCGTGAACGTTACTGACTCTTTTGCAACGACTCAACTCTGTCATTGCAGCGCAAAAGCAGCCGCAGCCAGTATCTAAACAAATGGGGTGGCGGGGCTGCAATAAAACCTTATTTACAAAAACAGGCAGTGGTACAGATTAGGTCTATGGGCTGTGGTTTTACTGACTTCAGTTCTTCCACCAGGCAAGGGAGATTTCCTCAGACTTGGGAAGGTATTATCACAAATAATGAAACAACAGCTTAGTTCTTTTCTGATTAGTCACTGGGATTTTGCTGAATGTTGGAGAATGTGCTGCTGAGGATACCAGTCTTCCCCTGATCACTCTAATAGTTGAGGCAGGCTGCATGACTCATTTCATGCTGCTGATTTTACCAGATATTGGTCTAGCCATGCAATCGTCGTCCAGCCCATGATCTATGTTGCTGACTATCAGCCGGTTTAACTGGGATAAAAGACAGGCAGCGAACAGTGGACATAACACCCACATCAATGTCAACCCAATTATTTTATAATTGGGCCATCCATTGTTTTCAAGCTCACAGAAGGAAAATAGAAGGATTTGGATGATCTTGGCTGTTTCCTGGATGGTTTACTGTAATTA
The DNA here is from genome assembly GCA_004027735.1 of Carollia perspicillata. NCBI lineage: Eukaryota > Metazoa > Chordata > Mammalia > Chiroptera > Phyllostomidae > Carollia > Carollia perspicillata. The sequence continues at coordinate 8,032 of PVKM010029788.1, read as the reverse complement.
AATGCCATGCTAGTGATCTACGGCTACAAAATAAATTACTCCAAAACCTTGGTTGCTTAAAACAGTGAACATTTGTAATTTCAAGGTTACAGTGGGTTAAGAATCCTGGCAGCTTGGCTCACATCTCTGTCTCAGGGTCACTCACCAGGCTGCCATTAAGGTTTTTGTCAGGGCTGTGGTGACATCTTAAGGTTCAACTGGGGGAGAATCTACTTCCAAACTCATTCACCTGGCAGGCCTTGAGCCCTTGAAATATCAGTTTCCACATGGGCCTCTCCATAGAGTTGTTCCCAGCCAATCAGCTGGATTCCCCCAGAGAGGAGGGAGAGAGAGAGAGATAGAGAGAGAGAGCAAACACAGGACAGAAACCAGTGGTGTTCTGTAACCTAACCTTGGAAGTGACAAAGCATCACTAGAAACATGTCACTAGATCCAACCTATAATCAAGGGCAAGGACTCCACATGCATCTGAGATTTCTTTATTATTTCTCTCCGCAGAAAGCATTCACAGTCCCTGGACTTGAGGAGCAGAGGAAGGTGCCACAGGCGTAGTATAAGCCTTAGGCTGTCTCTTTCTGAGGGCTCAGATGAGACGGAAAGAGAGGGTGTGCATATGTGTTGCAGGGTGGTGGAAGAAGAAAAGGAACATGAGGCGAGAAATTATGGCAGCATTTTTCTAGAATAATCTGCCCTTACTTTGAAGAGGAGCAGAACAGAGCTGCCTGGAAGAAATATTGTCATTTGACTCCCCCACAAACTCGTTCTTGTCCTGCTATCCCACCAGCATGGATCCCCTTTTCCCACTCCTTCCTCAGTTTTGGGGGGTTAAATTATGTCAAGGATGCCAGCACCACATGTTCCAATCACCCACATGTGTTTACCACTTTATGTATATGGTCCAAAGGAATTGGATGAAGTTTTATAATTTTGGTCGTCCAATTGGCCCTAAAAAGCATAAAAGAAAAAAGAAATGATCAAATCAGCCTCATATTAGGTACTGAAGGGGACACAATAATACAATATATTTCCTGCTTTTGAAGATCTTATATTTCAATTATGGAAACAAGACAAACATATGGAAACAGTTATGTTCAAATTAAAGATTTAAATAACAGTTCAAGGTAACAATAGAAAGAATACCATAAAGCAGCATATGATTAATTACCAGCCAGATTATAGAGAATTCATTACTATTGGAATTCAGGGCAGGGAGACTGATCATTGTGAGCGAGGTGTTCGGGGACCATATTGTGAAGCAAATGAGAAGGATTTGGAGAGGGAGCGGGAGGTGAGGGCATTCCAGGTGGATGGAATGGCATGAGTAAAAATAAGAAAACGAGACAGGTGTTTTGGGGGAACAATGAGTTAACCGGTTTGGAGAGTGGGTTTTTGGAGGCGAGGAGTCTGAGATGAGGTAAATGGTAAGTCAGACAGCCATGCAGGAACAGGTTGAGTTTAATTATCTAACCTGTGCTTGGTCCCTGAGGCAGATGGCTTGCCAACAAACGTGCATGAATTACCCTCTATTAGAATTTTTAAAAAGGGGTAAGTTCCAGGTTGATTTTCTGAACATCTTGGGCTCACAATCCGTGCCTGTCTTTTAATAGCAAGTGGTGGCAAATGGGAACGATACCTGTGCTTTGTCTCCATAGCAGCGACTCAGAAAAGCTTTGATGGCATCCAGCTGAAAAAGACTGAACCGTTGTTACCCCCCATAGAAAAACGAGGAGGTGACAACGAGAAGAAGCATGGCTGTCATTTCAAGAGACTGCTGGGATCAGGGAGACAGGTGTCCCTGAGCCCCTGGGGATCTCATCTGAGGTAGAGGTGGGAAGAGGGCTCAAAGGCAGTGTAGCAGCAAGAGGGGCCACTGGTTCATTGACTTCAGTCTCCACCAGCTCAAAGCCAAGGAGAGCTTGGCACTGGGTAGAAGAGTCTCAGGACCTTCAGAAATGATCTAGAGAAATACTCATGCAGATGGGAGGTCTAATCCACTCCCCCAGAAAGCTTTCTAGCTGGTACTTAACCTCTCCAAATTCTGTTTTCTCATCTACAAAATAGGGACAACAGTATTACCTCTTTGTCCATAGGGCTGTTTTGAGAATTCAGTGAGTCCATGCAGGTCAAAGCTGTACCAAGTGACTTGTAAAATGTTCTCCACAACCAGGAGGGACTACAATTCGTTGTTGTTGTTGTTATTCTATTCTTCCAGGCCTCTCTCTTTGATTATCACAAGGCCACAGAACAAAGAAATGGGTGGTAAAATTACTGTTCTCTTTTCAATTACTTCACTTTGAAAGGCTTTCAATGACCAAGGAGGCTTCAACACTTGAATGTCTCTGGGTTTGGGAATGTCAGAATGCCTCCCTCCTTCCTTCTTCCCTTCCTTTGGCCAACTAGTGTTGGGAGCGCTATCTCTGGGCCAGGTTCTTTACTAAATGTTTCTAGCATTTCTAAGCTCTGGATATGCACAAAGACAGTTGAACAAACATCGTAACTAATCCCTGGTTTCTGGTGGATGAGTGACCACATTCAGTGTGAGTTCAGAAAAAGTGAGTTAGGAGGGACCCTCAGTAGGTCAAGACAAAAGGTGATTTTATTTAAAGAAGAAGACAAGAATATGTGACCTACATGTGCAATTTGGAGGTCAATTCCAGTTGTGTATCTGGAGCAGGAGGAGGCAGCTGTGGGTGTCCACAGACAACTGGCCAAGAGGCAGGGAGCACAGGGCTTGGGACTGAGGCCTCCTGACGCAGGACAGACAGGCAGACAGCAAACAGCACCTCCAGGCACAACTCAGGACCTCCTTTCTACACCCAGCCCAGCCTCCATCCCCATGGGCTGCTAAGTAGTGGGGACAAGAGTGCCATGAAGGCAACAGGACCCATCTTCTGATTATTGTTCTACAGTGTTAGGATCATGAGTCCTATTTAATATACTCTGACTGGCAACAATGCGCTCACTCCTCTGCAAACCATAGAATTAAACATGGCTATTGGCTATTATGCAATGGGCTGACATCTTAATTCTATAGACACATGATGCTCAGAGAGGAAAGGGATGATGCATAGCCTGAGGGTAAACAGCAGGATGGTAGCAACCCAGTCCTGAACTTGGTAGCCTTGACTTTAGGGTCCCTCCAGAGTAATATCTTTAGGGTTGCCCCCAAAGATCACTGAATTATGATGCCCCAGGAAAGTCTTTTCAAAATGAGTGAATAATCAGAAAGTACCTAAAAGAGGTTAAGGAGTTAATTAGTTTCAGATATCCAGGATAGCAGGCAGACTGCTGTGTGGAGGGACCCCAAAACAAATTACAACCAAGAATAGATGGAAACATCACAGTTCTCATTTTGCTAGTAAGCAAGTGACCAGGAGGCCAACAGCTGACATGCCCGTGGTCCAGACTTTGCCCAACATTTTTGGCATCCCAAATTAGCAACAAGTGTCATCAAACCTATGGAACGGGAGAAATACCAGAGGAACCAAGTCATTGCTCTCCAAATAGATGGAGAGAGGATGTAGTGAGGGGTCAGAAGTAAGGGGAGAGGCACAGGAAACCTTTGTGGTGTCATTTCTGTCCCAGAACAGGATGCCGGAAGGAGAGGGGTCAAAGCAAGGGGAAGTCTAGCATCATAGTACAAACTGTTATCAGGGCTGATTGAGTTTTAATTGTTTCATTCTTTAGGGCAAGTGCTGCATGATCACTTAGCCACTGATTCCCCATTGTGTCAAACTTTTTAAAGATTGTTTTTAATTTAATACTAAATGAAAGGTTGAGCAAAAAAAGGTAGAGTTGGGGTGAAGTTGAGGAGTTCTTCTTAAAAAAGTGATCCAAGAAAACCATAAAAACAGAGGGACTTTTATGTAGGGCTCTCTCTGGCTTCTTTGCTCACTGAACATCTGGGTTATAATTCAGAGCCCCAGTTTCTGGCTTTTGGCCCAGATTCTCTGGGTCTCCAGTCTACCAAATCATCTGACCCAGAGAAGCTTATCTGGTAAACTCCATCCACCCCCTGGTGGTACATGAAGAGGAGGACTCTTCATTGGGTGATGAGAAGGAGAAGAAACTTCCAGTGTCCCTTGGACTCCCTGAGGTTCCCCTGAGTTTCCCCTGCCCCATACAATTCCAGATGCTTACTTAGCACAATGGATAATCGTGGTGATACCCCTCAAATCCATGAAGAAACCACAGAATGACATATCCTTTTAGAAAATGAATTTTCCACCGGAGATTCCAATCTGTATCCACTAAGGAGAAGGGGCTTATGACTTAGGTAATGCCACCCAAAGTCACATGTCCCCAAATGGAAGAGTATGAGTGTTGGAGAGCAGAGCTCACAAACATGCCCTTGGCCTATGGAACAAGATCAGCATCTGAAAGTGGTCTCCCGGGTTGATGCAGCATAGTGCTCCAAGTTCTCCCAGTAGCTCCCAAACCCAGTCTAAGGTCTTTGTAACAACCTGCATGGTGGCCAGGGGGCCCACCTGCCATCACCCTGACTATTTGCATTTTAATTGTCGAACTGTAGTCCAGGGAATCTCCTCTCGATCACCCTCCATTCCCTGATTGAGCACAGGAAACTCCACTTTGGGACTTTCCTATATTCGCGTTCTTCCACCTCTTCAGGACTACACTAAGCCTGGGACAACAAAGCGCTGAGTACAGGCATGACACAGGATGGGAAATGATGGGCTTAATCAAATGGGTGGTACCTCTACCCCCTTTCACAGGAAAGCAGGTCTTGCCACTCAGCCCTAGAAGTCAAGTCTGGACATTTTCTGCACGTAAGACATATAATGAACCTTTAGAAAATTCATCCATTATAGTCTCAATTCTAAGATCAGGTTGATGGAGGCAACATTTGGAAGGGAAACCACCATTTATTCACTCTTTCAACAAAAACATACTGGACAGCAACTGGGGGCCAGGACCTCTGCTAGAGGCTGGGAGTACAACAGTCAATTAGACTGACATCTGTCAGCCCCTATGGCTAAAACACAATACACCAACAGAACAATTTTAATTTGTGATAAGTGCTATAAAGGTCACCAGCAAGGGACTGAGGTGCAGGGAGGAAATCTTGGGTGGTCAAGTCCTGTTTAAAGAGGTGACATGTAACCCAAAAAGGATGAGAAAGAGTTTTCTAGGCAAACAGAGGTGAGGGAAGAGGAGGGAGAGGGCACTGCTTGTAGAGCAAACAAGCGTGTACACAGTCTTGAGGGCAGAAAGAGCCCGTATTTCTAGGAAATGGATGACAGCAGCCCGTTGGAGGGTTATGATCCCGGGGGAAGAGGATCAGGACCCGAGACTGGAGAGAGAAGCAGGGGCAGATCAAGGGTGGACTTAAAAGCCAGAGTTGGGTATTAGGGTTTTACTCTTAATGAGACGGGAAGCAGTCAAACGTTGATTCAGGCTTGTTACTTGAATGAAGGGGAGTGTCATAATCTGATTAGTATCTATTTCTTTATGCTTCTTTGAAGAAAGTAGATCTGTGCGGGGAGAAAAGAAGCACAGGCCAGCTGGGAGCTGTTGCCCAAACCAGGTGAGAGAAATGGTGGCCTGGAGTAGAGCTTGGCAGTGGAGAGGGAGAGAAGTGATGGAACTGATTTAAATCAACCAGGTGCTTGATCCAAATAATGCCAGATGATTTTATTGTCATCTCTTCACATTTTACATTCAGATCTTTTCACATAAAACCACATGGAAAACTGAGGGGAAAAACCAAGGGTAAAATGATGATGTGAAAATAGTAAAATTCTTCACCAGTTGATTTCCAAATATTTTTCTGAAATCCATCAAGATTTTTTCCCCAGTCATTCTTGTATATAGGCACATCTTCTCTGGGCTGAAACAAACAGAATTTGTCTTGGGTGGTGGGGGAGTAGGGGATGCTTCAGTCAAAATGGCCAACAGGCTGTGCAAGAATCTGAGCTCAATGTTAACCAAATGTGGAAAAAATCTGGAGTCCTGCTATGGACAACATTCTAAAATGCTACTAGTTTAGTTACAAATTGATTTACAAATGACATGGTCTGGTATGGTGGTTTGATAGAATCATCATTTTTACAAAACATCTGACACGGTTTAAGTGATATTTTTCATGAAAGCACAGAGACAATTTGATTGATGATCACGAAATTTTCCAATTCACTCATCCTGGTGAAGACAGGAAAAGACTTTCTATGGGTGACTGTTGGACAGCAGCTGACCTTGGACCCTGTGCTGTTGGCCTTTCTGAATGTCACTGTCTGGTTTCTCTAAGTCTCATCACTAAAACAGTCAGAACATTATTACAAAATGTTGTCACAGATCCTTTAGTTATTTGATAACATTACTGGCAATATTAAAGACTTTTAGAGCTATCTTTTATGGTGTGTGCTTTGCCTGGGAGAAAAAATGCCTTTGATTAAAGTTTAAAACCCTTACTTTAATAACAGAACACTACATAAATCACACTTTTCTAAACTAGAAATTTTCAGATCTAAGGATACCACTGGCTCATATTTCTAGATAATTTTTGATATTATTCTTTCCTGAGATATTCAGGCCAAAACTTAAAGGTAATTTATTTCAACTTTATGTCTTCATGTTTTTCAGGAAAATGTTGTTCATGTTTTTATGTTTTCAGTCATATCACCACTGTCATAGCGAATAAATTAATGACACAATATTTTTCAGTTTTACGGTAGAATAGGCTTGTAATTTGTGTATATTACACACACTCCAATTCAACGTATGGGTTATAGCACTTGTTCGCAACTAATTAATTCTTCTCCCCCCCAAAACAAAATGTCATTCATTCTCATAATCTTCATTCTTGTTGGTTAAAGCTTACTTTTCAGGCTATTCTAAAAAGCCAATGAATTGTTTGCCTTTGGTCTGGGGCCCACACTGTCCAATCGGCTAGGCCAGGATATTCTAGCAAACTCTATCCAAAGAATGTGTAAGAGATCTCTTAGGGCAGCCTTACTCAGCAGGGGCTATGGACCTCAGAAGGGTTTGTGGTTGTGATAGGTTTTAGGAGGTTGGCTCTTGTTGTAGATGGAGCAAAAATAGTTACGAAGAGAGCACCATGTAAATAACCTTCCATTGGCACACACACTGAGAATGGCAGTACGGCAAAGCTCGAGGCACTCAAAGGATCCCATGAGTCAGCAATCAAAAACTCATATTAAGGATTTACATGCTTACCCTACAAATAATTTAAGGAAGTAGGCTTGAGATAAGTTCTACTGATGGATAGAAGAAACCATTAAATATTGTTTCATGGAGAAAGAGGTCATTGCCCTAGGAATCAGAAAGCACCCTTAGTTCCGGCTCTGAGATTTTCTGTGTGGTCTTGGAGGAACTACTGCAGATTTCTAGCCCCCATGGTTGCCCCTAGTCTATAAGTTGAATGTTGTAATAGGTTACTTATTTCCCTTAACTATCTTTGATCTAAAATTTGAGAAACAGAATGAGAATCAAAATGACACAGAAATCAGAGGGAAATGAACAGCTATTTATGGAGCATTTACTATGATATTCCACACGTTTTATGTATGTTGACTTGTTATTGCTCAAAAAAGTACTATGAGTTTATCTCCATTTCACAGAAGATAAAAGGAAGGAATTTAACATACAATGCAAATGTATTAAGTTTCCCCCAACAAAAAAAATTGCTTCTCATTGTAACTCATCCTATCTGAAATGCTGGGAGAAATGAATGCTTAAGGAAAGACGAGGCAGGTAAAAACATGAATGTTTTTCGGAGAAGCGATGTCAGCATTTCCAGTATCATGATGTGGAGCCTGGGTTCAGATTTTTGAAGTGTGACTCAGAATTTGAACCTTTGCCCCGATTGTTTTTGCTTGGATTTTCTGACATCTGTAGGTGTGTGAGTTAACAGTGAGCGCCCCAGCACCTCCCTGGCCATGCATAGGCGTCTGCCCGCAGAACAGCGAGGAACACGCTGTTTATCACAGCTGCAGTCAAGCCAACAAAACCGTTTCTACTACTGAGGACGAAATTTGTAAAACTTTCTCTCCCA
>PVKM010029787.1:0-17597 GCA_004027735.1 Carollia perspicillata | reverse complement strand
TTTACATTTTACTTGTCTAAAGCAAGTCTTACTTCAAGACCAATTCAAGACTCACCTTTTCCACGAGGTTTTCTACTGGTAAACGCTACGGTTATGACTGCTCCTTATCATTCTAACATATTGCTCTACTTACAGTATTGAGTTGGCCAAAAAGTTCACTTAGTTTTTTTCGTAGGATGGCTCTGGTAGTGCTTAGTTGTCTTTAACTTTTCCAAACAATTCTGTTACATTGTGACAGCTGTCATATCAGCGTGCATTTTTAAAAGACTTATCAAAATTGGTGAATTTTTGTGCAGCCGTCTTAATATTGAAGATGGAAGAAAAAAATAAAGCAACATTTTCAACATACTATGCTTTATAATTTCCAGAAAGGTAAAAACACAAGTGAAACACATAAAAAAGATTTGCGTAGTGTGTAGAGAAGGTGCTGAGACTGATCAAATGTGTCAAAAGTGGCTTGCCAAGTTTCTTGGTACTACTGGTATTTTGGCCAAATAATTCTTTGCTGTGGGGCTGTCTTGGAAGACGTTTAGCAGTTACTCCTGGCCTCTACCCACTAGAAGCCAATAGAGGAGAGAGCTGACATACTCAAAATATACAAATCAATAAAGTTATTGGTGAAAATGAAAAATTTGTATTTTATTTTACAGAAGAAAAAAGTAACAGATATTTTGGCCAACACATTAGGTATTTAATAAATGTTTGATTACTCCTAGGGTGACCATTCATCCCAGTTTGCCCAGGAAGTCCTAATTTAAGCCTGTTGTTTTTCCTAAAGCTACTTTAGTTTTTCCTAATTTTCAAAACATTACTATTTTATGACTTAGAAATATATATGGAGCAAAGTTACTTGAATATGATATTTATTCCTGCAATACAGCACTAAGTAATTCTGGTTAAGTTTGACACCACACTGTAAGCATGTTTTAAGGCAACAGGTGGGGTGATTTAGCCCCAGGGAACATCTAGCAATATATGGAGACATTTTTGTTTGGTCAGGGATATGGCTAGACATCCTACAATGGACATGACAGCCCCCACAGCAAATAATTACCTGGCCCAAAAATGTCGATATCCTCATCTAAGAAAGTTAGTAAGATCAAAATAATATTTATAAAATGTGAATGTTTTATAAGAGGAACTAAACAAATCTGATCTTTATCATTTAGCTTGATATGATGGTTTTCATGCAATCAATTATAAGCAGTTGGGATGAAGTGGAAAGAATATCACTATGGACTCAATACTTTGGTTTGAATTCCAGTTTTGCCACATGCTTCAGGGCACAAAAGGTACGTAGAGCTCAGGAACTCAATTTTTTAGCCCATAAAGGTAACTGTGCCTTCTGTTCCCACCTACATACCCTGCATACTATTGCCACACTAACCTTTCCAAAACATTGTTTTGTTAACAATATTGGAACACTCAAAAAAATCTCCTAGATTCCACAGGCCATCCACAGTATGGTTTCCAGTGCAATGATGCAACTCTACTTCTCACTTGTTCCCCAGCAGACTTCACTTAAATATCTTCACAGGCTTTCTCTTTGCCCTACTCAGATTCAGCTTTCCCTAAACTTTTTGATTCTGACAAAAGAACAAGAAATACCCTTCCATCCATACCTAAGTCTTTAGTACCAACTCTCACATTCAAGTCCATATAAACTTTTCTGTGACCTCTCATTGTTGGTTTCAAAGAGAACTGAATGCTGTGTTCATTCGTCTCCAAACTAAACTTGAGGAACATTCAAGGCTTAGTATCAATCTCTACTCAGCCATTTAAACAAATACGCTACATATGTAGCAGCTACCACTGGCTAGGCATGGAGCTAGACAGGAATTCAGAGATGAATTAAGGCAAAACTAGATCATTATACCTCACATAGGGCTGGTTGTTAGCCTCTTCATAGGCTACCACGGAGGACCTGCTCATCAAGTTCCAAGCCTCTCGATTCATGTTTCTAGGTTTTATAAGGTGTTTTTGTTGTTGTTGTTGGGGAAAGGGAGGGAGAGAGAGAAGGAGAGAAACACTGATGAGAAAGAGAAACAGCAGTCAGAAGCCTCTTGTACACTCCCGGACCAGGGATGGATTATTCAACCCAAGCATGTGCCCTGACCAAGAATCAAACTTGCAACCCTTCCACTTATGAGATGACATTCCAAACCACTGAGCTACACCGGCCAGAGCTGATTCATAAGGTTTTTCAAATTTTGTTTCTTAACCCTCTCCAGATCAGCCCTAGCTAGGAACAACAAATGGCAAATAAAAATTCCACTATGACAAGTCATGGCAAGACCCATTATCTCCCTCTTAGAGGGGAAAATAGTGGGTCTGCTCAAAAGACAGTCACATCCTAAAATTACTAAATTACAGTATTCTTTTTACATCTACTAAATAGTTATTAAGACACACAATCCAATCTCATTATAACAATAAACTACAGTACTACTTAGGCATGAAATGTGTACTTAAAAACTGCCTCACTAACTGGATAGCAGTTATTAAATTCCATTCTTCAAGTTTATCAGACTCATAGGTCACTTACACACGTGGCCTGGCCAACCCCTGCTTCTTATTCACACCTTTCAAACAAAACAACAGTAGTTGTGTACTTTTTTTAAACTATCTCAAGGGGGCTAAGAAGCTCCCAAACAAAGTAACGGGAGGGCAGTGTGTGGGAGGGACTTCCTTCCAGTAAACTATAGAAGTGGGATAGTTTATGTCATCTCATGAATTCTAAACCTCTTAACCTTTTAACTAGATGTACCTTATCTTTCCAAATGTTTTCACAAAATTTCATGTCAGATATTATGATATTGCATTATCTTGCTTCTATTATACAGTCACTTTTTCTTCTCTTCCCTACAGTTCTTTAATACCCTTAAGAAATTTCCTTTTTTTTCCAGAATTTGAGCCTTTTCCCAGATCAAAGCAATTCCATGGTCTGCATTTTTTGAACCACGACTAGTTTAAAGATCTAGTTTAAAAGACTTCCTTAAATAAGCTAGTTTGTTCCAAAAGATGTCCATTTCCTCCATAATTTAGATTCCCAAATGAAAGATCCCAGAGGATGTGATTTTGAATAAATGAAACTGGCAAAATAAGAATTTATATTACTGAAAGTCTTAAAATCTACATGCTTTTAGAAGTTCATTGCTATAATAAAATCCATCGGTGTAACTCAATTAATTCAAATTAAGACACACTTAATTCTGCTATTAATTATCTCCTTTTATAAAATTAAACTAATTTAGAGTGTAGGTATATTCCTAGCAGAGGGGCAAAGAGGGGCAAGGAGGCAGGATCTGGGTACGCGTAGCGGGAGAAGGGAAAAGCCCTTGTGAGGTGCCAGGGCATCAGCACCAGCTTCCCTGGGTAGTCTGGAATACGTATTTGCACATGGGGTAGCCTCCAAAGATGGGGCTGAGGAGAGCTGCCACACAGTGACCCGGAAGGCTCAAAGCTACACAGCTTTGAAGTTCCTTCTCTGACATTCCTGGAAAAGAAAGTTTTAGGGTTCTGCCTGCAAAAATGAGCTACATACTTTATTTAAGTAAATATGATAAACTCATTCATATTTATGCTTGTGGACTTTCATTTTTAAAATATGAAGTTAAAAAATGAATAATTGATCAGAAGATCACACACACCAGCTGACCCGGGCTCCGGTTCTATCAAAAACGCATGTCTAAATTTCTTCACCTTACTACCACTAAGTAACAAGGAAAACATCAACAGCTTTTTAATATCTCACGTTATAGTAAGATCCCCATCTATCTGAACACAGGGTAACAAAACTGACTTAAATCTTATCAACAGAATGTTATAAATGACAAAAGTAATTTGTGTTTACAACAGAAAATTTAGAAGTCACCAAAAATATAAAGTTTAAAACAAGGTACATCTACTATCCTACCAAAGAGAGACATCACTCTTTTGATTAACTTTAAAACTGATTTTTAACATCAGACACTGTGTCTACACAGTCTTTTCTTAATTCATCATGGGAGAGTACATATTCGACACTGCCACTATGTGGAATATGTGTAAGGCTCCTCAACTGTGAACTGGCATGAGGGTCATGCAAGAAATTTGGTCTCATTATTATACAGTTTCATCTCATTTCAACCTAACAGCACTGACAATCAGATTGATTAAATTTAATGTAATGTAACTAAACATTACTACACACAAGACACTGTGAGCCTGTTTAGAAACATAAAAAGGAGCATGATACTGTCCCTCTGCTTCAATTGCTCACAATCTACACAGACCAAAGTACAAGGCTGTCATGTTACAGAACTCCAAAAAAGGATATATAAATAGTGAAAGGTAACATTGAAGAGGAAGTAAACCAAGGGGGAATTTAGAATTTCACAAAGGACTGAAAAAAAGGTGATCTATGTAGAATGAACATCAAAAGCTAACAGACTGTGAATATTCATGAAGTTCTCTGGCAACAGCAAATAAATCTAGGAAAAAGGTGAATTGAGAAAGAACTGACTGCTGCTGAAGACCTTAAATATCTTGCTAACTTATTTTTATTCTCTAGACATAAAAATGACTTTTTCAACTCTATCCTCAAGAGAAACAGGATCTGCCATTACTGAGGATATTCAGAGAAATGTGCCCGAGATTTACAAGGAAAACATCCACGATGCTTCCATTGCTCAAGATTCCTGCCACATTTGAGTGGAGCACTTCGTCTCCCAAATAGATTACAATATCTCAATCACAGAAAGAGAGTAAAAAGAACACTCAGAAGTAACCTAATTCAACCCTTTATCTCTTTGTAATATCCCTTGCCACAGGACCTGTCAGCAGACTTCACTGCTAACAGTTACTTACAACACATTTTAAAGGCAGTCCATACCATCTAGGACCCGTTGTACTACAAAATTCTTTCTTACATTAAATAAAAAGCTGTCTGCCTCTAATTCATACCTATTGTTCTAGTAATAATTCCCAGAGCTATATAGAACTAGTCTAATATTATTTTATCAGCCACATGGCCCTTCTCTGGCTAATTTCCATTTTTTAACAACTCAAAACCCTTCATTATGATGTTTCTCAGTGTTCCCAACACTGCGCTATTCACACACAGGGGCTCTAAATATTTGTTCCATTAGTGAAAAAATAAATAAAGCCATGTTAGAATCACTGGAAAAACCACTGCTAAGAAGGGCATAAAACTCTCATCTAGATGTAACTTCTGATTCATTTGAAACATATACCCCCACCCCATGTTATTTTAAAGTAACATCTCCTTGGTACAAGAACAGTCTAAAAAAAAACAACAACCCTTCAAGATATTAAACAGTGAACGACTGCTAACTGTTCATAAGTCATAATAATTATATAAATTAAAATGCTTTATTAACCTACGCTTATCATATTAAACTGCAGGCCAATTTGCCCAATGGTCCCTACGAAAAGCATACATAAAACAAAGAGGTGACTCCAGCTCGTGTGGCTCAGTGGATTGACTGCAGGCCTGTGAACCAGAGAGTTGCTGGTTTGATTCCCAGTCAGGGCACATGCCTGGGTGGCGGGTCAGGTCCCCAGTTGGGGGTGTGTGAGGGGCAGCCAATTGATGTATCTCTCCCATATTGATAATCTAACATTTAGAAAGTATTTCACACATATACCTCCTTTTTTCCCCCATGTAAATTCCTTTCAGATTAGCACAATTCACGAAAGGAATGGAAAAAACAACAGGCTTGAAGACATGGTGAAGTCACTTCTTAACCCTACCACTCAACAATGACTATTTTTAAATAGCAATGTAGAGACTTTAATATATCACTTGTTCATTCTTTTCTATGTGGTTTGAGAAAGTCTGATAAAAAAGTATATAAAGGATCCTTTCTTTGAGACTAAGGACTCTTTTCTTCCCCGCTAAAGGTATATCTGTTTTAGATAAATTCAATGAAGAAACTGTAGATTTCTGAAAAATTAAGACTAAAATTACATTGCTTTACAAAAATGTGGGAGTCTAAGACTGCAAGTACATGGATCAAAGTACAGAGAACGTTAAATTATTGTAAATGTTAAAACAGGTGTGGACCCTGAAAAGATTCAGTTGATTAGAACTCTTGAGAAGGAATTTATCCGCTACAGTTTTATCCCTATAGTCAATCGAGAAGCCAAATTTTATGAATAATAAGAGTCTAGCAGTCATTTGCTGCCAGGGGCTCCTCACGTCCTCTGTGTAACTGGAAGAGCCTCAGAATGAACTCTGGGGTCCTGCACTATGCACTGCATGCTACACCACCTGAGTCAACCACCACAGGGAAGTCCTGCTTTCCCTTTTCAACCAATGGACTGAGAGCTGTCCCGTCCAATTGGAACCACACAAATTCATCTATACCAACCAGTAAGAACTGTACAATTTGGAAATCTCACATGAAATGGATCAAAATGGGAACCACATGCCGGTGGGTGGGTGTAGGAGAGAATTCTCTATAAAAGGTAACCCCTCCTTTGTCTTGGTGGAACAAAATATGGGTTGCTACCTGAATCTGTGTCTTCTAGAGTGCAGCTCTTTTTGCTCAAAAAATGCTTTTTTTTACTCTTTATAACAGTCTAAAATTAATTTTGGTTTACACAAGGATGATATTACAGTAGTTGATTATAGATCAATAGGCCAAGAAAGGATAAAAATAATATTACTTACCTAATACAAATTTCAATTCTAGTACAAAGAAAAGATGCTAATAGTGATACAGGACAACTTCAAGTATTTAGACATATGCTGAAAACTTCACCCTGCACATAGCTGAACATGTAAGACGTTCTTGATTTACCTCAACAATTTTAATTTCTCAAAAGGTTGAGGAAGAAATGAGGAGAACTAGACCTGTTTTACAATCACCAACAAATTAACTAAGGAAATGAAAATGATCAGCCCTGGCTGGTGTAGCTCAGTAGGTTGAGCATGGAGCTATGAACCAAAGCTTTACCAGTTCAATTCCCAGTCAGGGCACATGCCAGGTCCCCAGTAGGGGGCATGCGAGAGTCAACCACACATTGATGTTTCTCTGCCTTTCTTCTTCCCTTCCCCCATCTCTAAGAATAAAATCTTAAAAAAGAAAGAAAATAATCAAAGTACTGGAAGAAAAAGACTATTTCATCTTAAGAGTTTATAGTAGAATAGAAAGAAAATTCTAAACAGATGTGCAAACCAATTTTTAGAATATCTGATCTAAAAACATTCAGAGAACATTTCATATTAAATAATTATTTTTAATTGGGGAGTGTGAAACTGCTATTATAATTATGTTTAAAAAGTCCTTATATTCTACTACAATATTCAGTATTTAAATAATACGATATTTGGGATGGAACTGACTCCAAAATATTCCAGAAGGTTGATGTTTGAATGGTATACGTGAAACAAGAATGGCATGAGTTGGTTAAGTAAGTGTTGAAGATAAGTGATAAGTTAAATGGAGGTTCATTTACTGGTCACTCTACTTCTGTATAAATTTGAAATTTTCCCAAACGAAAAATTTTAAGTTCGATGCCAAGTTTGGTGAGTCTGGGACTAAAATAATAAAACAGTGATGATAATGATAACAATGATGAAAGCTAACACTTATACATTTAATCTGTGCCAAGAACAGTTTTAAATACTTTACATATAATACACTTAATTCTATATGGTCAGTACAATGATCTCTATAATCATGCGCTGCATGACAAGGCACTGAGAATCACATGTAACAGGACGGTCCCACAAGATTCCAATGGTGCTGAAAATCCCTATGGCCTAGTGAAGCTGTTGACATTATAATATTTCAGGGCCAAGTATTATATAAGCACTTACTATTGTGTTACAATCGCCTACAGTGGTCAGTAGAAGTGGCATGCTATAGTCTAGGAGCTATAGGTGAACAGAATTTGTCACTCTGAAATAGGTTTCTATCGTAAGAATTATTTTAGGCTGTTCAATTTGAAGAAACAGCAGACATGAGAGAATCTCTGAAAACCAAGTAGAGGTTACCTTTAGTAAGACATTTACATTTGTAAGGGGAATCTCCATTTGTCAGGGTGTCTACCTCAGTGGACCAGGAAGAAGAGGATGACCTTATCTCTGGAAGCTCTTATCAATGTAGATGGCAATGACTTAAATCTGCCTAATTACCTCACCCTGGTTTTCTGTGCTTTTTCCAGTAAGCTCCCATAACTGACTTCCCTCACCTCCAACTTCTTTTGTTTTGAGCTGAAGATGGTACTTAAGATGGTGGCTTGAGCCCATTTAGGTGAGTTACTCAGTTTTCTTAGGTCTCTCCCATGTGTACATGAGGTATACATGTTATTAAACTTTTGTGTTTTTTTTTTCCCTGTTAATCGTCTTTTATTTCAGGAATGTCTTAGCCAAGAGACCCCTGAAGGGGAGAGGAAAAATTCTTTTTCCTCCCCACAGAGCCACAGGCTATACTGTGCAGTAGGCTATACCATCTGGTTTTGTGTCAGTACACAACAAGGAAATCTCTGAAAGTATCCCTTTCGGTATTTCAGAGATAACAAAGAGGTTCAAGCACAGAGATTAAGTGGTTTACCCAGGGTCACATGGCTAACAAGGGTGGGAGCAGGAATTCCAACTCAGGCTATCTAGTTCTTGGAGTCCTGGCTCTTAGCTACCATGTTATCTGACTCCAGGAGCTAGGAAGTCCAAGACCACAACAAGAACAATGAGTACAAAAAGGGATCCATATGTAAAGAAGTTTTTAAAAATGTACATAGGCCTCAGGTCGTTAAAGGACAAATGACCAAAAGACAGAATGGTGGGGAAGGGGGAGCGTACAATAACGAAAGGTGAATAACAGTATAAATCTATTAAAACAACGTAAAAATAACAAATCATTAAAATTAGGTAAAGGTTAAAAAATTCTAAATATAAATCCTAGCCATACGCATTCAAACCTCATTTCTTGAACGTTTCTCATCTTGAACGATTTGGTTCTGGACCAAGCTATTCAAGAAAAAAATGCCCAGGTTGTCAAAATTTCAGTTCTCAACCCGACAAGCCTGTCGTGCTGATACTGGTATGATCGATCACGTGTCTCCCAGGTGACAAAGGAGAGAATGCGCGAGCAGGAGTCAGTTCACTGCTAAACCTCACGTTGTTAACATTGCAGGCAATTGTGCTATAAATATTGTGGGTTTTTTCTGCTTTTGTTGCTGCTTATTATTATTAAATACATACAGTAAGCCACCATGGATCCTAAGGCTAGTGATAGTAGCAAAGTTAAAGGAAAGCTGTAAGAACAACAATAGGGCTTAAAAAAGAAATAATTGCAAAGTATGATAGAGGTGTTTACATATCTGATGTGAATACTGAATAAGGCATGGCGAAATCCAGGATGAACACAATTTTAGAACAGAAAGAGGCCATCAGGAGTGTTGATGTTACTAAAGGTGTGAAAGTGCTCCCGAAACAAGGATCACAGGCAACTGAAGAGGTAGAAAACTTGTCGCTGATTTGGATAAAAGAAGAGCAGTTAGCTGGTGATACCACTTTGGCGGCAATAATATGACAAAAAGCGAAGATGCTGCATGCTGACCTCCTGAAAGACACCCCTGAAACGAGTGTAGAAAGTGATTTGTTTAAGCCTGGAAGGGGGTGGTTTGATAATCTTAAGAAAAGAAGTGGGAGTCATAGTGTAGTGAGGCATGGGGAGGCTGCCAATTCTAACATAGTAGATGCTGATAATTTTGTGACAAAATTTCAATAATACATAGAGGCCGATGGGTTTGCTCCCCCAACAAGAGTTCAATTGTGATGAGACAGGCCTCTTGTGCAAAAAAATAACAGAGAACCTACATCACACAGGAGAAGTCATTTCCAGGACACAAACCAATGAAGGGCAGGCTGACGTTCCTGTTGTGTAGAAATGTGAGTGGGGACTTAAAATTGAAGACTCTACTGGTCTACCATTCTGAAAACCCTGAGTTTTCAATCAAAATAAGGTCATGAAAAACAAGCTGAATGTGATGTGGAGAGTGAACAGCAAGGCTTGGGTAACCAGGCAATTTTTTTATTGAGTGGATTCATGAAGTGTTTGCCCCATGTGTGAAGAAATACCTCTGGGAACAACAACTGCCACTCAGGGCACTTCTTGTAATGGACCATGCTCCTGCCCACCCTCCAGGCTTGGAGGCCGTGTTGGTGGAGGAATACAGCTTCATGTCTGGTAGGTCCTTGCCACCTACTGTCTAGCCCATGGACCAGCAAGTCATTTCTAATTAAAAAAAAACTCTACACAAAGGCACTGTTTAAGGGGTGTTCTGAGGTGACCTCTGAAACTAATTTAACCCGTAGGGAGTTCTGGAAAGAATTTTACTGTCCTCACTTGCTTGAGGCACACAGACAAAGTATGGGGGGGAAGTGTCTTCTGGGAACACGTGGTCGGCCTGGAGGAAACTGTGGCCTGAGTCTCTGCTGAGACATTGGGGGCTTTCAGGATGAGCCTGTGTCTGTTGTGGAGGATACTGTGTCTCTGGGTAAGTCCTTGGGCTTGGAAGTGGATGGTGACAATGCGGAGGAGCTGGTGGAGGATCACAATGCTGAGTGGACCGGCAAAGAACTCGAAGGCCTTCAGAAGGAGCAGCAACAGATGGCAGCTGAGGGGCTCTCTTCAGAGGAGGACAGGGGAAGGGAGGGTGTTCCTACTTTACCAATGAAGAAAATGCTTGGGAAATGGGGAAAAATGCAAAGTTTTATTGAGAAACATCACCATGACAAAAAAGAAGCAATTACACTTGTTCAATGACAGTACAGTGTTTCACTTCAGGCCAGTGTTGAAACGCAGGCAAAAACAAGTATCACTGGATAGGTTTTAGCGAGAGAGGCCCAGTGAGCCTGCAGCAAGTTCTAGTGGAGGCAAAAGACAAAAGAGACAAAGAATCCGAGAAGAACAGCTCTGTGATGCTTTTATGGAAGGGGACTCCGCTTCTCAACACTAATATCCCCCCATCCCTCCTCTCCCTATTCAGTCATCAGTAGCTCTCCACATTAAAGGTCGGTTCAAGTGTGTATGTAATTTTTTTACTGTACATTTCTTTTTTTGTTAAGTTTTCATTTATATTTCATGTCCTTTTTGGTTTTAAAGTGTTTATTTATAGATTAAACAGAACATTAAACATGTATATAAGAAAGGTTAAAACAAGGAATAATTTGGGGGTCTAGAATGGATTAACTCATTTACATTATTTCTAATGAGAAAAAAATAATTCAGTTTCAAATAAATCGTTTCTTGAACAGCCTCCTGCAACGAATTAAGTTTGAGAACCAAGGTGCCACTGGTATTTCCTCAAAAAATTAAATGTAGCATTACTATTTGATCCAGCAATTTCACTTCTGGGTATATTCCCAGAAGTGAAAGTAAGGACTTGTACGGATATTTGTATGCCCCTGTTCATGGTGGCATTATTCACAAGAGGCAGAAGCAATCCAAGCAATCGGTCTATCACCGAATAAATGACAAAGAAAATGTGATAGATACAGACACACAGCCACACACACACACACACACACACACACACACACACACACACACACACTGGAATGTATTATCTTAAAAAAGGAAACCCTGTCACATGCTACAGCATGTATGAAACTTGAGGACATTATGCTAAGTGAATAAGTGAGTCATAGAAATACAAATACTACATCATTCCACTTATGGAATCATGAGCAGTCAAACTCAGAAACAAAGTAGGACTGTGGTTGCCAGGAGCTGGGGGTGGGGCCGGTAGGGGAGGTAAGGAGTTGGTATTTTGTGAGGATAATATTTCAGTCTGCAGGATGGAAGGGTTCTCGGGACCTGTTGTACAGCTATATGCATGTGGTTAATGACACTGAACTACGCATTTGGGAGGCTGAATTTTATGGAGTTTTTTTCCTAGAAAAACATACATTCCATATTTTAATATAAACATCATAAATCATGTAAGCTTAGGTGGAGGAACTGAAAGATTTAAGAATGACATCAAACCCCTACCTTACATTATATTAAAAAAGCAAAATGTTGGCAAGGATTGAAAAAAATTGCTGCTTTCTCTTGCCCACTGAAGAGAATGAAAAGAAAAAAGGAAAGAAGAAAAAGATTTCTGAGATGTGCTGCAATATAATGAACCTTGCAGACACCGTGGTAAGTGACAAAAGGCAGTCACAAAGCACAAATACTGTCTGATTCCACATAGATGGGTTACCTGAAGCAGTCAAATATGAGACAAAAAGTAGAATGGTAGTTGTCACAGGCTTGGGGGTGGAGGCAGGTGTTGTTTAATGGCATGGAGTTTCAATTTTGGAAAGATAAAAAAGTTTTGGAGATGGATGGCTGCACAACAATATGAATGTCGTCAATGCCACTGAACTAACTACACACTTAGAAATGGTTAACATGGTCAATTTGATATTATGTGCACAAGTATTTTGCCAGGATAAAATGGACTGAAGACCCAAATGTAAGAGTTATAAACCTCTTAGAAAAAAACACAAGAGTAAACCTCATGAACTCGGATTAGGCAAAGGTTTCTTAGATACGACACCAAAAGCACAAGCAACAGAAGAAAAAATAACCTGGATATCATATTAAATATTTGTAAATCATCTCTCCCACAAGGTATTAGTATCTGGAATACATAAAGCACTCTTACAACTTAACAAAATGAAAACAGGTTACCCACTTAGAAAATGGGCAAATGGTTTAAGCCAACATTTCTCCAAAGAAGACATACAAATGGCCGATAAATACATTAAAGGATGCTAGACATCGTTAGTCATTAGGCAAATGCAAACTGGAACCACAATGAGATACCGGCAGATGGCTACATAACAAAAAAGACATATAATAACAAGTGTTGGTGAGGATATGCAGAAATTGGAACACTTGTACAATTATGTTGCTCATGGGAACATAAAATGGCATAGCTACTGTGGAAAACAGTTTGGCAACTTCTCAGAAAGTTAAACATACAGTGACCATTTTATCTAGTAATCCTACTTGTAGGTATACACCCAAGAAAAATAAAAACATATTCATATAAAATCTCACAAATATTGATACCAGCATTTTTCATAATAGTCAAAAGTTGGAAACCCAAATGCCCATCAACTGATAAATGGATAAACAAAATGGGGTAATATTATTCAGACATAAATGGCAATAAGAAAGAGAATGTTATGACACACGCTAAAATATAAATAAGCATTGAAACATTATACTAAATCAGTGATTTTTCAACCAGCATGCTGCAAGAATTTTTTTAATTAAAAAAATTTATTTATATTTTAGAGAGAAGAGAAAGGGAGGAGAAGAGAGGGAGAGAAACATTGATGTTTGAGAGAAACATCAATTGGTTGCCTCTCACACGTGCCCCAACAGGGGACCAAACCTGCAACCTTGGCAAGTGCCCTGACTGGGAACTGAACAGGCGACCTTTTGCTTTGGGGGAGGGCACCCAATTGAGTCACACCGGTCAGGACACTGCAAGAATTTTTTAAACATGCAATACCTCCCTGGCTAGTTAGCTTAGTTGATTAGAGCATTGTCCCTGTATGCCAAGATTGTAGGTTTGATCACTGGGCAGGGCACACGCAAGAGTCAACTGATGAATGCGTAGATAAGTGGGGTAACAAATCCCTGTTCCTCTCCGTCTATCTCTGTCTCTGTCTCTCTCCCCCTCCTGTCCTTTCTCTGTCTCTCAAACCAATACACATACACAAAAAATTTGGAATAAAACATGCAATACCTGACTATTTAGTTAAGGGCACTGACCTCCTTTCCCTTACAGTGTCAAATAAAAAATGACAAGAGCCAAGACTACAGCCATCTGATGCGAATAAATCAAAATCATACCTATTTTTTGTCAGATCAGCAAAAAATATATATTGTGTGTGCCACACATTTTTATTGATTAATTTGTGTGCCATGAGGTAAGAAAACTTGAAAATCGCTGTACTAAATGAAGCCTTGGTTGGTGTGACTCAGTGGATAGAGTGCAGGCCTGAGAACCAAAGTGTGGCAGGTTCGATTCCCAGTCTAGGGCACATGCCTGGGTTGCAGGCCAGGTCCCCAGTAGGGGGTGCACGAGAGGCAGCCACACATTGATGTTTCTCTTCCTCTCTTTCTCCCTCCCTTCCCCTCTCTAAAAATAAATAAAATAGTAAAAAAGAATATCGCTGTACTAAATGAAATAAGCCAGACACAAAAGCCACATATTATATGATTTCATTTATACGAAGTGAGCAGAAGAGGCAATTCCTTAGACACAGAAAGTAGATAGGTGGAACTGGGGCCTGGGGGAAACGGGAACTGACCGATAATGAGTTGGAGTTTTTTGTGAGAACGATGAAAATGTTTTCAACCAGATAGTGGTGTAACAGCAGTAAAACTTTATGCATATACTAAAAAATCAGTAAGTCACACTTTAAATATGTGAATTTTACTGTGTGTGAACTTCACCTCAACAAATAAAAACTTAAGGAGAAAAAAATTACATTAAGAGGGTTAGTACAAAAAGACTGGAGCAAAGTATACAACGATACCAGATGACAAGGAGTAGACAGAAATACTCTTCTTTAGCTTCCATTTTTCTGCCCATAGTTTGTTCAAATAGGTCAAATAAACATTCTTCAAAGGAAACTTAAGTTCAATTGAGGCGAGGTGACAGACAGTAAGCTTGGAAAAGGTTTAGGCCTACCCCTCCAAACAATGGAACAAAACTAAAATACTGTCAATCTGGAATATCATTACAAGGTACAGAGTGTATCTGACCCTACAGGTTCACATTAAGCGTAAGTAACAGGATTTAAAACTGTTAATGAAATATTTGGTTTCAAAATAATAGCACTTAGCTCAAGCAATTATATCCACCACACACTGTCTGGTCAAGTATCATCTAAATGCTGAGTATAGTTCTGAGGAGAAGGTGTTAGATGATCATCACAGTAGTCTTCAAATGTTTTAAGAAGTCAATCATGTGGAAAAGAGATTATACTTAAAAAAGCAAAAAACAATGGGAATAACACAGACTTTGATGTCGAGAAGGCCTGGTTTCAAACCCGTCTCTTAACATTTACTGTGTTTCATTTGATGCTTAAAAGAGAGATTAAGTTGCCTTACCTAGACAATGATACCTATCTCATAAATGGATAAAAATTAAATGCAATTAAGTGCAAAAAATACTTGCAAATACGGCTATGCTGTATCTGGTATAGCCTGACACACTGTGATACACAACGATGTTAGTTCCTATCTCTAGACTTTTCCTAGTTGTTTTAGAATACTGTTTTTCAAACTTAGAGTTACAATCCATTAATGGGGTCACAAAATAAGCTTAGCTGGTTGTAACCAGCATTTTTTCCTAAAGAAAACAGAACAGAAAATATCAGAGGGTACCACATGTACTAATAGTAACTGTAGCTGTATGAAACTTTTGTTTCAATTATTCATATACATGTGTGTACTAGTCTATGATGTAAAATGTATTTCTGGTCATGAAGCTGGAGCAGGAAAAAAAAAGGAAAAGTTGTAAAAAACACTACTTAAGAGTGCTGCTTTCTAAGTATGTTCTATGGATACCAGTTCCTTAGGATCTCAAGTAAGTTTAGGAAACCTTAACACTTAGAGATTTACTATATTCAATTCACATTATCATATCAAAAAGTACAGCATTAAAAAAACCCTGTTTATTTTTGTTGACTTTCGATTATCCCATATAGATTTGACCTCAGACCCACCACTTTTTCGACACAGTATCTACTGACACATTCAGAACTGGCATTATATGGTATACACTTGGAGGAAAAAACAATTCCTCTGCATGAAAAAGAAGGTACAATGGTTATCTTACAGGAAAGTAGATTTTTACCTTACAAAGAAAAAACTCTTGACTCTTTGAATATTCCTCCTCCTGCCACTAACACCCACCCCCTTTTAACTTATACTCCAAACACAACACATCCCAAAGCACTTTACAGTTATCAAACTTTCAATTCACGTAAATTTTTTCAGAAAGTATAGGACATCCATAGTATCAAAAAATGTAGCCAGGATCAAAGCAGTAACCAGGAACCACCCAATCAAAAGAAACTTCTAGGATAGTATTTAAGACTTGCTTTACTGCAACAAACCCTATACTCAGAAAACCAAAGCTGCAAGACTTAATCAGCTTCTGCGAGTGGAGTCAAAGTGTTCTAATAATACATAATCTAAAATGGGCTGATGAGTGCAGCTAATCCTCATTATTACAGCATCATCATCATCACTTGGAAGAGGCATGTGATGATATTTTGATGATTCTGGGTTCTCTTAGTGTGTACATACCCAAGATTCCTTTGGGAGGACGTGATTTCACACTATGAAAAAACTGCCAATATCACAGTTAGTTCTAATAATATTTCTTATCACCTGACAATAAAACAAAGGCTTGACATTTATACATTCAAGAGTACCTCCGTAATTCAAACCTTCCTAATTAGGAGTTACAAACACCTCTGACTCTGCTCTAGCAGTTGCCAGAGCATAAACTCCCTTCCCACTCTCCCTCCCTCTAATGCCACCTCCCGTCCTTCAAGTTTGCTTCAGCTACTTTGGACTATTATTTTCTTCTCAACTGCTGAGCACTCTCAAAACTTTTTGTTCCTATCGCTCTTTTTTTTTGCAACTCACTGTATACATCTAGGTTATTTAACTGCATAAAACTTGGATTCCCAAAAGCCTGTAAGTGCCTTAATGAACAGGTATCAACTTTTAAGAATCTTTAGACTCTCGCACAAGATCTTCTAAGATCTTGGAAATCTTGACTTAAATAACTAGGCTTAAGAGTAAGAGCAGCTAGTCTCGTAGAGTTCACTATATGCCAGACCCAGTACTAAAAGCTTACATGGATTCTTTCAATCCTCACAACTCTATAGAGTTAAGAACTATCATTTTCACCATCAAATAGAGGAAGAAAATGAAGCTCAGAGTAACTTGCCCAAGGTCATACAACTAGTAAATGGCAGAGCCAGGGTCTGAATCCAGGCAAAGCTCCTAACCACCTTAGTACACTGAAGTTACAGTCCTGCAATCCCGGAGTGCATGAAGGACTTCGATTTCACTAACTTGTAAGTTTCAATTTCAACAAAGAGTAGAAACATTTTAGCCAAAAGTTAAAACTGTATAAAGGGGTAGATTAAGAGAAAGAATTTCCCATAGACAGCTTTATGTGGCTGCAATAAAATATGAGAGTAACTGCCTCGCATGTCCTTTCTATTTATGGAAGTGATATTACCATGTGGGTCACAATTTTATCAAGAAGTTGGCTTATGAAATTACAGCTTTGGCTTTCCAAGAGCCCTACTTAAAAATGTAAAGGAAAGACAGATGTGATAACTGTCCAGCTCCAAAAAAAGAGGCCAGACCCAGCGCTTGTTTAAGAAATAAGAGCCAGGGCTCTTGTTCCACCCTTGACTCTTACACAAAGCGGCACCATCCCCTGCCCTCTGCACACAAAGCAAGCTTTACCCCGCTGCCCAAAGGGGAGTGCTGGTTCACATGGTCTCCCCTTCGCCGCTAGAAACGCACCCGCCTCCCTCTCGTCCA
>PVKM010029786.1:0-17602 GCA_004027735.1 Carollia perspicillata | reverse complement strand
AAGCCTTGTGTATGGTCGGCTGTTCTTGGCTCTTCGGAGGGGACAGCAGGTGGGACAGGGAGAACGTCCGCCTGACTTCTCACCCTGTCGTGGAGGAAATGTTAATCCTCCAAAGGTGATGTTTATCAGTAATAGCATGGGAAATTCCTGCTTACATTGGGGACAAGCACTGAGTGTCGGCTGTGTCCAGGAGCCGAGGGCAGCCGGGGACCAGCCCCACACAGCACAGGCAGGCCCTCCCTGACCTGCGTGTGGGATTGAGGAGCGAGGCCCCACGGGCTGCACCTGATTCACTGGGATAAAGCGAGGCCAGGGTTAGGACGGGGGACGACGTCAGGGCGACGGGACACAGCTGGGTGGTTGGCCGGGGCGCTGGGAGCATGCGGGTTTTAATTGGTGTCTCCTCAGTAGTCCTTGAGACCTGGAACTTGCATTATCACTTAAAACGTGCCCAGTTCCGTGCGGCTCAGGAACCTGCCTGAGGAGTGGCAGGCAGTTTGTTGTCTCACCGCCTCCCAGCTCCGAGCCCCTCGTCCACAGGGCGGTTGTTCTGTTTCTCCACGCCGCTGTCTGACGGCATGCAGGAAGTCATTTTTCCTGAAGTCTGCCACCTCTCGCGCAACTGACCTCATTCCTAACGCATTCCAGGTAAAGCAGGGTTTTGATGGGAGTCCAGAGTTTTCCTGTGTCCCTGTCTGAGGGGAATCTGTCTGATCTTTATACATTTTGTGATACTGGTTATCAGTTACTAGCGCGATTGCTCCACTAAACATTAGTGTGGACCTAACGTTTAGACTCTGTTTAGGGCCCTGCGACCGTTTTTATGGCTGAGACAGAGCACTAGGCTTGGTGTCGGGAGTCACAGGGGTAGTTGCAGGTCGAGTTACTGAAGGGGACTGTGTGACCGCCCCACACTCACGGTGACGCCGACAGTGGGGTTGACAGGCTCAGTGCGTCTGTTTCCTCACTTGTAATTAACGATCAGTTCTCCCTTTTTTCCCGATGTTTATCTACACGTACAGAATGGGGAGGATGATTGGAGTTACACAGTAAGCGTGCCGATGGGAGAAGTGAAGTGTTACCAGGGATGCCAGCGCAAGCACCGCTGACTCCCTGTTGCTGTGTGATAATTGGTGGGGTTGTAGCCCTCTCTGCTCTGCTGGCATCCGTACACCGGGGTGCTGACCTGCACGCCTCGTTTCCCAGGGTCCGTTCGCTGGCCCTGAAGCTGCTGGCCTGCCATCTAACCAGGGAAGAGGGGGCCGATCAGAAGCGCCCTGCGCTAGACGCCGGAGTCCTCTCCAGAGTTTCTAACTTATTTGTCGTGAAGACGCCCATTGACCTCAAACTGGATGACAGAAGAGAGCTGGTTATCAAGGTGACTGGGACTGGGGTCTCTCTCCGTGCGGTTGCTGTCCGTGTGCCCACCACACGTCTGACGCCGCGTTCTCCCGTGGGCGGTCGGCGCCAGAGGGGAGCGGCGAAGTGCGGTTCTGCCTTGAAATTGTGTTCTGGCTTTTTCTGGCCCGTGGATCCATTTGTTTACTGAGCAGATGAATTTCTTGAGTGCCCACGATATGCCAGGCACTTTATCCTTTTTCATTCGATACAGACACTGGAAATGCACTTCATTTGAGTGGTGTCTTAAGTACAGCATAAGGCTAATACAGTGGAAAGATCACTAACATAAAGCTATTTAGAATTCTTGTTCTTATGTTGGAAATTGCCTATAATAGCAAAAAAGAAAAAATCCTATAATAAAAATTTTTAGCCTCTTCATGATAAGAGGGAAAAAATAATATGGGGGCAAAGGCAGTTGCTCTTCTGAGTGTAGAGCAGCGCCCAAGCCTGTGGTGGTCCTGGGGGGCCACTGGAATAACACAGTGGGTTTTCTAAATGGGGAAATGCATTCAGCGTTCTCCTAGCCTCAGTGTCTGGCCACCCGACAGCCATGGCAGGGGGATTGGAGAACCTTCCCCAGGCTCCGGACAGGGTCCTGTTGGGGACTCCCCGAGTCCTAAGCATTGGTGATCCCTCCTGTGCCCTGAGTGTGGCAGGCAGGAAGGCAGCGGTGGCTGTTCTGGACCTGTCCCGTGAGTCCGTGTTAGAGCCAGCAGGTGACAGCGAGTGGGAGGAAGGAGGGGTGTCGGCTGCGTTCTTTTCTTCTCCTCTTTCCGGCTCAGTGCTGCCACGTCTCGCCCTGTCCTGGCATGAACACAGTCCGGGCCTGGTGTCGGGTGCCTTCGCCAGGTGCCGGGCAGCAGGTCCCGGAGGCTGTGTGCCTCCTGGTCTGCGGGAGGGAGGGCAGGGTGGGGCCTGGGGAATTCCCGGCGGCTTCTGAGCAACGGAGGCTCCTGAGTCAGAGTCCTGAGTCAGAGCCAGGCCGCTGGTGTGGGTGGCCTGCTACCTCTGCCGGGACGTTTGCTGTGACCTTTGGATGGATCATCAGTTAGGAAGGACTTCCCAGCAAAAATGTCCATTAAGAGAGGCTTATTTTAGACAATGGCTCTTTGTTTTAGATCCTAAGTTCCTCCCTGACCTAGCACGTTAGTGTTACAAATTTACATGTATGTAATTATGTCATTTCCATAAGTGGGGTTTTTGAGCTTTATTCTTACAGTATGAACTATAAAATTTTAGTGGAGAATTGGCAGTAGTTGAATTTGTTTTTCTTTTTGGTTTGCAGTTGGAGACTGTTGAAAAGGTGTATGAAATCTTCATCTCAGACGACATTGACCTTGTGCTGAGAAAGTCAGCCGCGGAGCAGCTGGCTGTGATTCTTCAAGGTAGTGTGTTTGGTTGCTGCACTCGGTTGGCGCGCGGCGGCCTCTGGGCCTGGTCTCTCTTTCCTACAGCCCTTGAGTTAAGCATGGTTTTTACACTTTTAAAGAATTGTTAAGAAAGATGGAAGTAAAGAATATGGGACAGACACCCTGTGTGGCCAGCAAAGGCTAACCTGTCACCGTCCAGTTCTTTACAAAGGAAGTGTGTTGACCCCTGGGCCGCATTGTCACTGCTTTACCTGTAGACTGTCGTTGGATAGAACTCTCCTCCTCCGGAGAGACCGCTGTAATTCGAACAGCAGTTGAGTGTTCCTCTCTCAGTGTTTTCAGTTTGTTCCGGCTTGCCTAGAGAATCAGTCAAACAGTGCTGTTCGTGGGTAGGTAAGATAATAGTGTGCTGTGACTGTTTTCTTTAAGGGCGTATTTTTTTAAAAACTGGTAAAATACACTGTTAACTTTGTAACGTTGTTATTCCATTCTTTGGGTTAGTTTTTTTTTCCTATATTTGAAATATATAACTTACATATTTAATACTTGAGAGAGATGATAACGTTGTTTTACATGGAAAGATATTTCCGACTTGGGAGAGGGGGCCTGGTTAGTACTTCTGTCCTGGCGTTAGCAGAAGCTGGGGTGAGAGAGTGATTTACAGACTCACACGCAGCCTGTCTGCGGCTCAGATGATACTGACGTCGACTCCAGAAAATAAGTCTCTAAAAATGGGCCGAGCCTTGACAAGAAAGATGTAAAAACTGTTTTAGAAAGTGTTCTTTCAGTATTATTAGCATTTCAAAAATACAGCTTACGGTTGCGGCGTGCACTGTACTGGGGGTAGTGAAGACTGCCTTTCCGGTAAGTGTCGGCCAAAGCCGGTCACAGTGACAGCTGCTGGTCCAGTACGGACTTGTGGGCTCCTTTGCTTCTCAGTGTGTGTGTCCACTGTGAATGTAGCAGAACAGATTAAGCACGATTTGTTATCAAATTATTCAGTGCTTGTGAGCAGCCTATAAATGCCCCGCATTCTGGAGCCGGTGACACTGTGTGTGTGTGCGCCTTAGTCTGTTCAGGCTGCTGTACCGGGCACCACGGGCGGGGCTTAGAAACGAGGCCTCTGTTTGTCCTGCTGCTGGAGGCTGGGCGTCTGAGATCCCGGGGCCAGCAGTCTGGGGGCTGCTGAGGGCCTCACCTGGAGGAGGGCAGGGGGCTCCCTGGGCCTCTTTCCGAAGGGTCCCCATCCCACCTTCCTGCGCTGGTGTCCTCTCAGAGGCCCAGTGTCCTGACACCACCGCACTGGAGATTTGGTTTCCACAGAGGAATTTGGGGGAGTGCATAAATACCAGGTCCATAGCAGTGGGTGCAAGCGCGTGTACACACACACACACACACACACACACACACACACACTAAAATGTACATAGTATGTTACAACTCCTTCCCCTTCCCCTTTATGTCTGCTGTTAACACCTTGAGGTCACAGAAAAATGATCATGTTGCAAATCGAATTTATCCATGAACTTGTGAACTATTCTAAACACTTTCAGATAATAGAGTTAGAGAAGAATTGTCAATGAAACAATATAAACACAATAATATGTCATGTACAAATAAAAGGATTCATTTGTATGTTTAAAATTCTAGTACTTTTGAGTCTAGACTCATTCAATTATTCTTTTTTAACTTTTATATTTTACAGTTCAAGAGTAAGATCTGCTTGTTGCTTTAAAGTTTTCACTGTTTAGAGGTGTATTAAGTAAAAACTTAAGAGGAAGGGGCAAGCAAAGGAACATGAATAGAGGACTCATGGGTGTGGATGGTGGGGCCCACTGACTGGGAGTTGGGGGATGGCGTTGGGGATAGCAATAGGGAAAAACACCCCCAGCACCAGGTGTGACAATTTTTAATAGTTTGAAAGTTATGTGGATGTCTGTTCTGTATTATTAAAACGACAGAAAGTGTTCTTTAACTTATAGTAACTTTTTTTTTGTCTACAGATATTAAAATGCATGCTGTGGTGAAAAAGTTATGCTTAATTGACAAGATAATTGAGTATTTAAACGAATGTGTGGGTCAGGATGGTGAGGT
Organism: Carollia perspicillata; assembly: GCA_004027735.1. Taxonomy (NCBI): domain Eukaryota; kingdom Metazoa; phylum Chordata; class Mammalia; order Chiroptera; family Phyllostomidae; genus Carollia; species Carollia perspicillata. The sequence goes on along the minus strand of PVKM010029786.1, from coordinate 12,737 downwards.
AAGGCTAATGGGTATCAGGTACATTTTTACAGATCAGTGTTTCTATTAATCAGATCTGAGAGTGAATCAGTGAATTTGCCTCAGTCCTTGGAGGCTAATTCCTAACACCTGCATATTGTTCATTTGTTCATTTCTGATTGACGTCTCTATAAACAAAAGCTAGTCTTGAAATTTCTATCTGGTGTATACACAGAAGTATATACAAAGCTTAATTTTAGCGGAAATTAATTCTTCATATTTATTTGCATTTTTCACACACTTTTGATAAAGCGTACAATTTAGAATAAGATAACAGGAATATAATAGGATAATAGTAAAGTGTGTCTGGTCTCGCCCCAGCGTTGATGAACTTGGAATGAATGACTGTGCTTCCCCCCACCCACGCCCCGGCAGGTGGTGGAGTGTCTGATCCCGTCGAGCCTCGCGCTCCTGCGGAAGCTTCTCTGCGCGGACCCGGTGGCCCGGGATACCCTCGCACAGCGGCCTTCGCTCCTGACCCTGTTGTTCAGAGGTGAATGGGCGCGTTCTGCTGCCGATGGGATTGACCTTAAGCTTTAAGTGTTACTGTTCAACTGTAGGGAAGGTTAACTTTCCATCTTACTTCATTAGTCACTTACAAAACCCATCGCAATAGAAACTGCTGAGTACTTTTGTGGACGTTTCTCTGAGAGCAGCCTCTCTTCCCTCCGAGTTAGGACACTTTACATTCGAAGTTCATTATTTCTAATCTTTTGTAGTATTGCACTTCTTTTTACTTCTCAGTGTCCTTGATATTTCACGAAGATTGTACTGTCGTGACCGAAGTCGGAGCACTATTTTGTCTTCTGTTATTTGATGAAGTCTCAAGAATGGACATGTGGTGAGCTCTAAGAGATTACAAAGTTTTTGCTCATGGTTCTCCCTCTGTGGTTTCTCATGCAGCCTTAGGCGCTGTGTGAACTTTCTGGCTTAGGAAGCGTGTGCTTTCCATGGTAGATGTGCCGTGGGTGATTTGGGGTTTGAGTAAGCAGCATTCAGAACCTCATTGGCTGACAAAGTCACACTGAACTTTTATTTGTAAACATTACGAGGTAGAAAATTTTAAATTACTGCAGTAATTTTTGTCAGCGATCTATTTTTCTGTGCACTCAATTTTGCATGTTTTTCTTTAATATTTTATTTTTAAAAACCTTCGGGAAGATGATGAAGATAGTAATACCTGTTTGACACTGAGCTTGAGCAGGGTCAGCAGACGGGGGCACAGGTCCACCTGCCGCTGCAGCACCCGTGTTATGTGCACCAGTTGCGATACTCACTTCCTGAAGGGAAGCGTAGTTTACTCTTCCTCCGCAAACCCAGGCTGCGGCAGATTTGTTAAAACTATACTAGATGCCGGGGCCGGTTGCCCTTGTGCCTGGGGTTTCGGTCGAGGCAGTGAAGCCAGCCCTGTTTACAGGCCACTCAGCTGCCCCTTCCCTTTCGTGTTTCCTTCCTGCAACAGGTCTGTCGCCCCTCCCGGGAAGCCATCCTCACCGTCAGTCTTCAGTTTGCCCGTTTCAGTATTTAGAAGGTAAAGATGCTTCTCTTTGTTTTTCTTGAAGGAAAACCATTGTTACGGAAATGGAAATCAGAACCTGTAAATCTGTCACAGTGTTCGTCTAGTGTGTAAACCACGTGGCTTGTGGTGTTGTGACTTTTCCTTCATGGTGGTGCTTGGGGAATCAGTAAGGGTCCGTCCCCATCGCCAGGCTTTTGTCTTGGTGTTTGTTCCAGTCCACAGAATGTCCCAGTCCATACGACGTTCAAGTCCATAGCATGTCCAAGTCCACAGAACAGTGGGAAGACTGAGCAGTGAACACTGGCCCACCCTTCAGCCTGGATTTAGCAGTTGTTAACAAATGGGCTGCCTGTCTCTCTCGCTCCCCCGCCATATGTTTATGTATTTATATGCAATTTTTTCCTCCTGAGTCATGTGAAAATAAGTTTGAGACATAATTTTACTTCCTGCCTAATTATTCAAGCTTACACATCCTTAAATTGTAGATTAAAGACATTTCCCTACATAACCACTGTAAATATACATACGTAAAGTGTACAGATCATAAGTGTTTGATACATTTTTCTGAACAGATACACGCATGTCCCTGCCCTGCAGGTTAGGGTACAGAATATTGCCAGCATGCCAGGAAACCCTTCCACGCCGCCCTCCTTACTTTCCACATCCCACGAAGGCAATTCTGTTTTAGCTTCTGTCACTGGACAATATTGTTGCTGGTTTTTGCACTTCGTAAACAGAGCATGTGCTTGTATTCTGCTTCTTTGGCTCCCCGTGGAGAGATTCGTCTTTCGGTCCCTTTCCTTGCTCTGCGGGAGTCGGTGTAAGAGTGTGCAGCGGTGTGTCTACCCTTGTCATTGGTGGGCGTGTGCTCTGAACACGTGTGGTCAGAGGGTGTTCTCGTGCTCAGCAGACGCTTCCAAACAGGACTCCAGTGTGCAGTTTCCGTTCCCAGCAGCAGTGCCAGTGCCGGCTGCTCCACACCCTCCAGCCCTCGGTATTCGCCCCCCTCCTCACTCTTTTTTTCTTTGTGTTAGGATGTTTCTAACACGTTTGCTTGCAGTAGCCAAGAGTAGAAACCTCCCAACTGTCCCACAGCAGGAAGAACTGGTAAATGGGCTGTGCTGTCTTCGTACACGGACCACCACACAACCTCAAGGGACCCCTGCCCATGCAACAGCGGGGGTCTCACAGACATAGTGGGGTCACATCATCATGGCACGTAGCTGAATGAGTAAACGAGGGACAGCACACAGTGCTGGGCATACAGTGGCGTCCCGGGTTTAGCTGAACCCCTGTTACGGGTTCCGAGGGCACTGTCCTCTCTGCAGACAGCCCCGGCACGACGTCGGGATGTCCTCAGGAAAGAGTTGAGTGCAGTGGCTTTGGGAGGTTCCAGGAAGGTAGAAGAGCACTTGAAAAGTCATCTCGAGATCGCTGCAGACTGGGTCGTGTAGCAGTAGGCCGCCTTTGTGGCTCATTGCTTTGAGGAGCATTTAAGAACCGGAAAGTTTGTGATTATCGTATGTGTTTTTTTCAGGTATCACCTACCAGTGCATGTGCTCGGCCACCATGCCGTGAGCCCTTACTCCATGGTTTTGCCGTTATCCGCCGACTGTTTGGCCTTGAGGCCGGTCTCAGACATGCTGAGAATGGCGTGGAACCTGTCCTGGTATCATGGGGCGGACAGCCTACTGAAGCACGTGAACTCCGAAACAAGAGCCCAAGAGTAAGCTGTTACATTTAGTTGAAAAAGCACTTAACAGTTAATTAGTTACTTAGGTTTTATTTTTCCTTTAAGGCAAGTAATTTTTTTACCTCCTGTCACCTGATTCTGCGTTTGTTCTGAAGATTATAATTTTACTTCGTTTTAAAGATTATGTGTGTTCATTACTTTTAAAAAACTGTCACATGAGGAAGTTGCCCTGGAAAACACAGGGTGTCTGTGCTGTCCTAGCAATCAGGTGGCATTTGCTGAGCTGTCCAGTGAGGTCGTCCGGCCGAGGGCTCTGGACTAGAGCGCCAGGCCAGGGTCAGGGTGCACATGTGTAGTTGGAGGCAACGAGGTGGCGGAGGGTTACTGCTCCGAGTGTCTGAATGGTCCATCAGGACCTTCTCACTGGAGTGGGGGTCGCTCTGTGGTGCTGGGAGCAGGGCACGGGGTGCTGCTGTGTGAGCCTCGCATTGGCAGAGGCAGACCAGGCCGAAACAGAATTTTGGAGACAGAGTTTATAATGAAAGTGAGCTTTTATTTTAATAGCTGTGTCCCTCTTTCTTTCTCCCATGTGTTCAGGTTTTCAGATACCCTGAGATTATCCCCAGAGGACACCCTGGCGCTGACGGTGACGCACGCAGCCAGTGGCCTGGGGCGCTGTCTCCAGGCCATCGTGGAGGCTGCTGCCCACAGGGAAGTGAGGGCCGCAGTCACCAGCATGAGTTTTTACTTCCTGAATGACAGACTGTCTCTTGAGGGCAGCACCGGCCCCCGTGGGGTTCTGCTGAGGTCCTTGGCGTGGCACAGTGCCCTCGGCAGGTCAGTGGGGGCCGCAGGCGGCCGGTGTCAGGGACCGGCTGGCTGTGTGTGGGTTTGTCGCCGCAGCTGTGATGATAGGAGCAGGTTGTCTCACTGATGCCTGAGGAGAAAAAAAGCTTTTGTAGAAGGGAAAACCCAGGATTTTTATTACCTGCAATGCATATCTAATAACAGCAGAAGAGAACAATTTTAACCTAATCACTGAGTTTTAGAAGGAATTATTAATACACTTATAGCAAGCAGCTTTTAAAATTTCCTTATCATGGAAAATTTTGCTCTGCTACAAGTAAATGACTAGGCTGAGACATGAGTGAACGAGCTGAATGTTTATTGCTGTCCATATTACAGGTGACTTAGGACATCAGTGGGTTGGTAGTAGGTTTGGTACCTGTGTATCAGGCTGTTTGGTTTTGCTCTTGCTTTTTGCCGTAAGTGTGATCTCCTGTTGGTGTTTGCTATGACTTCTGCGAAGCTGATGGCCTGGTGTGGAGGTCCGACTGTGGGAGAGGCGCCAGCCTGGCCGTGTGACGCTTTCACGGCTTGCGCACCCACCAGATGGAGGCGCCGGGGCTGGCAGCAGTGGCCCCACATTTTGGCCTTCCTGTGACTCCAGTGGGGAACGAGCAACTTTTTCGTTGGGCATGAAGTGGGCCCTTCTCCAGACGGAGGTGGATGCGTTCCCGAGGTGCAGGCTTCTTAGTCAGCGAGGCTCCAACCATGCGGCCTTGACTACCTATCTTCAGCATTGCCTGGTCAGGGGTTTGCCACGGTGGTTGGTTTCAACAGAGCTGCTCTTTAATACGAAGTCATGCAAACTTACAATTAAATGAGTCATATGAAAATAAAGGTGACGATTATACAGAAGTTACTACTCCCCAGTCACGTTACGGCACTTCACTGTTTTCCGTGCTGTCGAGGTTACGTCTGCTCTGTGGTACCGAAGTGATGCTGTGCCACGTTGGTGGCTGGCCGTCAGCCAGGGGGGATAGTCACACTGTGGAAATGGGCAGACACAACCAGTCAGCACCCACTTCTCAGTTGGTGGTTAAGTATTTTTCAACACTCCACAGTAAGAGCCAGAAACCCGAAGTGTTGTCTTCTTCGTTGTAGGTTTTTACAGGTGCTTCCTGCTTGCGCTGAAGATGAGAAACTGCTGATAGACATCGTACATTTTCTAAATAAGTTACTGAAGGAACAAAGGAAAAATTCATCAGTGGAACTTCTCAGCTGGCTTCTAGAATTACTTCTTAGACCTGTAAGTGTTGTTAAGGAATTTGGGGCTTAGGGGTGACAGGTGATTTATTTGAAAATTATTAACACGATATTATGGAGAAGTAAAATATTTATGTAGCTGGTGCCAAGTGCTCCTCATGTTGTGACAGAGGGCTCGGTGGCCACGTGGCCTTCTTGTGTGGTTGTGACCAGGTTTATGAAATTGAAAGTCTGCAGATGAATGGGACCTGCAGTCTCGCTGTTCGACACAACCTGGTTCCCTGCGAGTTTTCTGCTGCAGCTGTATTTTGAAGCGGGGATCTTGGAGCGCGGGAGTGAAGGCAGGAACATGAGGAGGCAGGGAGCAGAGCCGCACAGAGGCCTGCGGGGCCTGGTGGCGGGGAGACTGCCGAGAATGAGCCGGAGGGGGCTCAGGCTTTGCTGCACGCTCACTGAGGTCTTCCCTCTGCAGCCCCACTGCGCCCAGCTCTCCAGCTGACTGCGTGCTAAGGAAAACTTGCCAAGAAGCTGGAGCCCCATATATCGTTTACCCATTTTTTCTCAAACACCATATGAATTTATTTAACCTAGCAACGATAAACCTTCATACAAGTAATCACATAAAAAACCTACGTAAAAACGAGAAAAGAGGGCCTAAATTGATGAGAACATGATAGACTTTATAATGCAAATATATTTCATTGTATGTTAATACATTTACAAAGCTTATTTAAAAACATGATTCTCTGTGGAAGTACAAAGTGCCTATATGGTAGAAGTTAAAAATTCTGGGAAGACTTTTTGGTTTAAGTTAGAAATTCTAATACAGAATACTTTTTGAAGTGTTTATAGATTTAAGAAATCTGTATGTATATGAATGTTGTGTGTAAAGTTTTTTAGATGCTTATTTTCTTTGACCTTTTTGTAGATTGGTGAAAATATGGACTATTTTGTTCACAGTTATATCATGTACCATAGTACCTTGCACGGGGAGAACTCTCAATAAACATTTAACTCAGTAGTAAACTTACGACATTGTGGAATCTATGTAGTTAATTACAAGAAAACACATAACTTTAATTTCATAACCTGCTAAAGTTTAACAGAAATGGAAACGATGGTCTATATTGCACGAGCAAGTGTGCACTTACAGACACAATTCCCAGAACCGCGATTGCGGGGGCAGCTCCACACCGCAGAGATTCTTGGGTGCACATGTTTGTTTTGAGATTCACAACCACCCCAGTGCCTTTGCATTTCCTCTTTTCCCTGGTGGGCGCTCCCTTTCTCTAGATATACCTGTCTGCTGACTGCCACACTTGTGCTCTGTTCAAATATTAGTCACGCAGGGGAGCCTTCTCCGGCCATCAAGCAACGTGATGTCCTTCCCTCTACGCTGTCTCTCTCTCTGCCTCACCTCTTACTTTGTGTCTCCCTACTGCACTTATCGCCGTCTGCAGAATAGCTTTGCTGATTTTACCTGTGCCCCACCGCACTAGAAAGTAGACTCCATGGGACAAGGACAAGATATTTATTTATTCACTGCCTTATTATTTATTTATTTATTTATTTTTAGAGAGAAGGGAAGGGAGGGAGAGAAACATCAATGTGTGGTTGCCTCTCACGTGTCCCCTACTGGGAACCTGGCCTGCAACCCAGGCGTGTGCCCTGACTGGGAATAGAACTGCACCCATTTGGTTCGCAGGCCCGCACCCAGTCCACTGAGCTACACCAGCCAGGGCTGCCGTATTATTTTTACGTAGTCACATATGTGTTTCTTTCTTCATAAGTTCTAAATTATGTATCTCACTGGAAAGGTCTTTTCTACTCCAGAGTTTTGAGTAGACACTCCCATGTTTTCTCATATTACTTTTAAGGTTTCATTTTTCTTTATATTTCTATTCCTTTTTTTCGGGGGGGGTATAGATTATTTTTTTTAATGGTTAGCAGTTTTCCTATATGCTGTGTCTACTCCTGGTTTGAACTGCCACCATTTAAAAAATCACACTAGTTTTCTATATGCACATGACTGTTTAGCTGGACTTTGAATTGCATTCCTTTGATATGTCTGTATTTTCTAAAGAACTACATTTTAAAATAATTTTAACAATTTTTCTTTAATAAACTTTATTTTCTGTATTTTTCTGGCCACTTTTACTTCTTTCAGATTAACTTTATTTCTATTTTGTGAAACTTAAGGACAAAACATTTGTCCCATGGATGGATATTATTTGTGAATATTATTGGCTTCTGCATGTCAGGCAAGAAATACCTCAACACACATTTATATTACAAAGGAGAGACAAAAGATTAACTTCCTTAAAGTGCACTTTTTGAATCTAATAAGATGATTAAACTTCTAAAGTAAATAGACTCTGTATTTTAGTAAAGTTTGCTCTTTTGTTACTCTCTCAAGGATGATTGCAAAAAAACATATTTACTTAGAGTTTTCTCTTCTCTCTGAAATATTAAAAAATTAAAGAAGCATTCAGAGGCAGATTTTTATGAATTTTCAATAAAGCAAAGACTGTAAAGCCTAATGTTATTATAGTTCTTTTTACTTGTAAGCATGTTTAAATACCTCAGAAATTGGATATTAAAATATTGTTAAAAGAATCTGTAGAAAGCTTTCCATCTGAATGAGTTTTTGATAAGTCAAATGAATTTTCATCTACAAATGTTTTATAACTTTAATCTTTTTACTCATTTTTTAAAAGAGAATAAGCTCAAAAACAATCTCCTTTTTAGATTAGAGATCTTATATTCTGAAGATTATGGTTGCTTTGGGTTGTGAAGTAGCAGATATAGTGGGCTTTAGTTGTAGGATCTTTTCTTTAAAATCTGTGCATTAATTAAAAATTAGCATAAAAGACTGTATGTAGTATATAACAATGGAAAAATCACTGCATATTAAACTATATTTTCTTAAATTATGTATAACTAACAATAATGAAAGCTCTATATTTAAGTGATTATGAATTTTGTAGTGTGCTCAGTGCAGCTACAGATTGTATCACTTATTCATAGTTTTGAAATTAAAGTGAAATTTCTGTGTGATTATAGATGGTTGTGCTGTAATGTAACTCTGTTTCAGGAAGGAGTTTTGGAATAGTTGAATTTCTTCACTTTGAGTAGTACCAGGGCTGTCTCGGGAAAGATTTAACTTTATCTCCTCACACGTCACCATGACTAGTGTCGAAAGTAATGCTTTGAGGTGGGGCGAAGTGGACTTCATTGTCCACTCCCGGGGGGCTTCCTCTCTAAGTGCGATGCCACAGGCGTGAAGTTAGAGAGTGTTTGTAACGACCAAGGCTCAAAATCAGGGAGGCCTGGCCTTGGGCAGCCCGGTGCCTCCTGACGTTTACCGTTTGGAGTGGGTGAAATAGTGAGACACGATTTCAGGTGGTCAGTAAAAATGTTTCCAACAGAATTGTTTTGAATGCATAGACAGAATATGAAACGATTACAAAAGTGTCGGCTGCAGAAGCTAACAAAAATGGGCAGATATAAATACTTGATCCTGCAGTAGAATGCTAATAGGAAGTGTAACGATATTTGAATATATCAAATTACCTAGAAGTGCTGAGTTTTAACACCTTTCCTGATAGAATGAATTTTTGGATGAAGTTTATAATAGTGGACCCATAATTTTTTCGGAGGGTGGCTACGCAGAACCGTGCTGCGTGTGTCTCTCTGACTAACTTTCCCGGGCACCTGTGCCCTTGGCATTCAGTGGGGGCAGTGCACGCTCCACTTCTGTAGGTTGCTGGTGGATGGAAAATTGGGTTCGACGCGTGGTAACTGTGCTGAAAGAAAATGAGCCATCGTTACAGAAATTGCTGCCGTTCGGAGGTCAGCCGTGACAAAATAATGGCCCGAGTATTTGGTTTACTGTTAGGATTGAATACTGATGTCCGAAGACAAAGCCTTCAGGTCTGATGAAGCACTGGAGGTGAACAAGATGAACAGGCACTATTAGAGACCTCAATTCTACTCTTTATTGTACCCGAGGAGTGGTAATTCACGCCGCATTTTAGTAGTGATGCTGCCCAGGTTCACTGAACCTTAATGTGAGCATGTACATCCAAGGCAGAAGATGGAGGGAAAAGTCTCAGCAGCTTAGAAGCAAAAACAAGTTATAAATAGAATGAGATTCTTTGGAGGAATCTTAATTTTAGGTTATCCATACTGTATCAGTATATTCATATGTGACTCTATCTTCTCCTAAGTTTTTATCTGTACGTCAAAATTAGTAATTCCTGATAGTGACGTTGCATTTCACCGCGACAGGGCTGGTGTGGAAAACAGCTTGTTCACGTCCGTGTGCACGGGAGTTGGAGGGACCGCAGGCCCAGGTGTGCCCTTGGTGATGTGGGCTAAGAGTACTTTAGAATATACATATATTTTTATGTTATTAAATGTGTACCTTGATTGTTTATTCATGTATGAAGCTTGGAAATTGTAGTTATGTTTCACCTAATTTTACTTGATCCACGTGAGCCAGTTCTTGGTCCAAATGAAAGGAAAAGCTGCAAAAAAGAAAGCCGCTTATGTGTGAAGGTCGTCGAGTGACGTAAAAGCACAGCATCGCCCCCCAGGACTCGCGGCCCAGGCCCTGGGTGACGTGGTCTGTGATGGCTCTGGGTTGGAGCGTGTGGCGTGAAGAGTGCGGAGTTCCTGGTTCCTCGTTTCTTTCCCTGGGAGAACCGGCCATTCCTGAGTGGAGCTCTTTAGGCGACGGCCTTTATGACAGCGGCAGTGACGTCTTGGCTGTGTCTCCCTTTGCCTGTTGGGTGTGCACTGTTGGGGTGACGCCGTGCTGGCCCAGAGTGTCGGCCAGCTTTGCAATGACGCGGTTCTGGGGTTAAGTCCTTGCTCTGCCTGTACTCATGACTCTGGACAGGTGACCTAACCCCTTCTGCTCATGTGTAAAATAAGAAAATGCAGATTTTCTCCTTCAGTGGAAAAGTTACATGAAGTCTTATTTTTTCCCTGTCTTTAGCACACTGCCCGTGACGATACAGATGGTTAATAAATATTGCATATATCAGTTAATGCTGAGGGTTAATGTGATATTTTCTGTTCTTTCAATATTATTAGAAATAATCCTTTACATTTCTTTAGTTACATTTTTTAAAAGTGGAAAACAGGAAAAATTTTAGACAGCAGTAGTTTTGTTTGTCTGTTAGTCTAGCAAGTTGGCAAAGATCCCGACTCTCAGCGTTGGCCGGAACACGTGCGGAGGGCGCTGGCCGAATCCAGCTGCTCAGCAGTCACTGCCGTTGATCCTGGGGCATGGAAAACAATCAGATATTAATGTGTTTTTGAAGAACTGTTTATAACAAGCTGAAGTGAAAAAATGATTTTAATGGTGGATTTTCTCACTCGGTCCCCATTTTGTTAAAAATACAGAATTATACTTATACTCGCACATGCAGAAAGAGGAGTGTGTGCCAATCTGCTAGACGCCGTGGTCTCTGGGAGGTGTGATTATAGGTGGTCTGTGTTCAACGTTATGCTTCTCTGTACTTTCCTCAGTTTTCTTCATGGAGGTGCTTTCCCTTTGTTGAGATGACATCCAAAGCACCTCGGAGTGCAAAGCTGCCCGGGGTGCAGCGAGGCCCCCACCCGCCGGCGGGGTGCACGCATGTAACTCTGAGTTGTCCAGGACAGCGTGCGCAGTGGAGACCGTCCTGGCGACCCCCCATCGCCCACTGGAGAGTCAACATGTTTCCCGCCCACTTGCTTTCTAGAGTCCAAACCCGCTGCTGGACCTGCTGGTTCTGACGGAGTCGCAGGCACGAGAGGAGGCGGACGACGTCCGAGCCGCTGTCAGGCAGCAGCTCCAGAAGGAACTGATGGCCTTTTTCAACACCCTGCTGCTCAGTTTCGCAGCAGTTACTGACAGGTACCCTTGCGTCGCTGAAGGTTTGGGGAGATTGGTAGGGGCCAAGTTCTCATCTGAGTTCCAAGGAGTCTTACTTCCCGGTTGCTGCGGACTCCGAGGAGGAGGGACCTCGGCACTGCTCAGTGTGGCGGTCTGTTTTGGTTGCAGTGGGGTCTCTGGTGCAGCCTGTTCACAGATTCACACGCAGGGGAGTTGGTTGTTCTCTGGGTTTTAGTTCTTGGTCCTCTCTCGATTCTTGACACATCGCCCTGTGTGCTCATACCCATTGCTGTGGCTTTATGAGTGTTTTTGCATTCGTGCTTTTCAAATGTGGTTCTGACACATCTTTCTTACTTCCTAAAATGAGGTAGATTTCACTATTCATTTTGATCACTTAAAAGTGTAGAATTGATGGCTTTTGTTGTGTTCACACTGTTGTGCAACTACCTCTGTTTAATTGCAGAACATTTTCATTTCCCCCAGGGAACCCCTGTACCCGCCCATTTATCAGCCTCTTCCCCATCACCCCTCCTCCAGGGCTGCGGCAGGGAGTACCGCTCCCTCTGTACCCGTGGATCTGCTTCTCTGGACGTTTTGTGTCAGTGGGGTCAAACGGCATGGCCTTCTGTGTCTGGCTTCTGTCTCCTAACGTTGTGTGTTCCGGGCCCGCCCATTTCACAGCACGTGTCGGTGCTTACTTCCTGCGGTGGCCAAGCAGTGCGCCCTGTGTGGACGCGCCAGCTCGTGTTTGTGCGCGTGTCTGTTGGTAGGCCTGTGGGTCGTTCCCACCCTTGAGGACTCCGACAGTGCTGCTGTGAACAGGCGCACACAGATGAGTCTGTGTTGGCCGCAGTGGCCAGGGCTCTTTCTCCGCTCCCGCGTGTCTGAGTGCCGTCGTGTCTCTACATCCATACCCACTCGTGCTCGTGTTAGCTCTTTGGGGAGACTTCTGTCAAGTCCTTCCTCTAGTTTTAAACTGGATTGTTTGTTTATCTGTTGTTGCTGAGTTGTCTTTCTGTGCTCTGGACATTAATCCCTTTTCAAATGTATGATTTGCAAATTTCTCTGCGGTTCTGTGGGTTTCTTGTCACTCTCAATAGTGCCCTCTGAAGCACGGAAGTTTTTAATTTGGGGAGGTCTTCCTGTGCTTGAACCCCTTCCTGTGCTTGAACCCCAAGGCTCTGCGGAAGGAAGGCCCTGGTCCCACACTCGTGACATCATCTTCAACAAACCGAGGTGTCCACACAGCCCTGGTTCGGCTCAACACCTGGTCAGGTCCAAGAGATCAGCCCCTGACCCAAGTCCTATGACCAAAGGGCAAGCTGCCACTCTGAGAAGGGATTCCGCACTTCACGCTCAGTAGCTCTTTATAAAGAAGAGTGATGCATAACCAGAAATGAAGAAAACTGTGAAGGAGCAGGAAACTGTTTCCCATAGTTAAGAGAAAAAAGTCATTAAAAACAGACCCATTGATGTCAGATATGAGAGCTCTAAAGCTACCATTATAAATAATGCTGTTTTAAATAAGCATAATAAATATCAGAGGAACGTGTGGACAGGAGTAATAAAAA
>PVKM010029785.1:0-17602 GCA_004027735.1 Carollia perspicillata | reverse complement strand
TTAATTATTTTGGTTTTTAGATTCGTTTATTGATACATATGTATTTATTGCCATTTTATCATTCATACTTTCTATCTTTTTTTCTTCTTCTTAAAGAAGACCCTCTCTCACTTCTTGTAATAGTGGTTTGGTGGTGATGAACTTCTTTAGTATTTTCTTATCTGTCCTTTTGATTCTAAATGATAGCTTTGCTGCATAGAGTAATTTTGGCTGTAGGTCCTTGTTTTTCATTACTTTGAATATTTCTTGTCAATCCTCTGGCCTGCAAAATTTCTGTTGAGAAATTGGCTGACAGTATTATGGGAGCTCCTTTGTCAGTAACTAACTGATTTTCTCTTGATGCATTTAAGATTCTCTCTTTGTCCTTAACCTTTTCTTTGTAATTATGATGCATCTTGATGTAGGCTTCTTCAGGTTCCTCTTGTTAGGGACTCTATGCTCTTCCTGGACTTTTGTATTTATTTTCTTCACCAGGTTAGGGAAGTTTCTGTCATTTTTTCAAATAGATTTCCAATTTCCTGCTCTTTTTTTCTCCTTCTGGCACCCCCATGATACTAATATTAGTGAACTTGAAGTTGTCCTAGGGGCTCCTTATACTATCCTGATTTTTTTCTATTATTGTTGTTTTGATTGGGTGTTTTTAGCTTCCTTATATTCCAAATCGCTGATTAGATTCTCAGTTTCATCTACCCTACTGTTGATTCTCTGTAAATTATTCCTCATTTCAGTTAGTGTATCCTTAATTTCTGACCGGTTCTTTTTTATGGTTTCCATAGTTGTTTTTCATGGTTTCCATGTCCTTTTTTCTGCTATTAAAGTTCTCTCTACATTCAACTACTCTCCTTTAAGTTCATTGAGCATCCTTATAACCAGTGTTTTGAACTCTGCATCTAATAGATTGCTTGTCTATGTTTTGTTCAGTTCTTTTTCTGGAGTTTTGGTATGTTCTTTCATTAGGGGTATGTTTCTTTGTCTCCTCATCTCAGCAGCCTGCATTTGTTTTTATATATTAGGTAGAGTTGCTATATCTCCTGGGCTCAGTAGAGTGGCCTAATGTAGTAGATGTCCTAGAGCAGGGGTGTCAAACTCATTTTCACCAGGGGCCACATTAGCCTCACAATTGCCTTCAAAGGTCCGAATGTAATTTCAACTCCTTAATATAGTTAAGGACTAATTACATTTATACAGTCCTAAAATTATTTCAGCCCTTTGAAGGCAACCACAAGGCTGATGTGGCCCCCAGTAAAAATGAGTTTGACACCCCTATCCTATAGGGAGGGTCCAGTGGCACAACCTCTCCAATCACCTAAGCCAGGCACTCCAGTGGAACCCCACCCTGGTGTGGGCTGTGTATACTATCCTACTGTAGTTGAGCCTTGATTGTTATTGGCACATCAATGGGAAGGATTTACCCCAAGACCAATCTCCTGCAAGGAGATTGTGACCACTGACAATCATAGAGGATCAGCTGTGCAAGAGGCCACCCCACAGAGCCAGACTTACTTCAGTGGGGCTCTGTTGCCCACTGAGTCCGCTCATTGAGTGCGTCATTGTAGAGGGAGTTGGGTAGCATTTTGACATGGTCTGTAGCTCTTACTAGATGCGCTGGCTATGCAGCCTCCCAGGAGATGCAGGCCAAGATCTGCCATCATTTGTGTTCTTCCCAGGGCCTCCAGCTTGAGTTACAAAGTGATCTGCATCTGTCTACTACTAGTGCTGGGCTTACAGATGTCCAGCAGAAGTCAAGCTGCAAAACACAGCTGGCTGCTGCTAGTGTTGGGCCCTGGGCCACTTACTGAGTGGTACAGAGCATGCTGAGGCCAGATGCTGATTTTTTTAGAGATTTTAGGAAAGTCTGATGCATGAGCCAAGACAGGCTATTCATATGGGGAAAACACTGGAAACAGCTTGGGTGGGGCAGGGTCTGGGACAAACAATGACAGCCAGGTTGATGGACACTCAGATATGGTACCTGACTGCCATATCTGTGTGACAAGGACTCCTCAAAGGAAAAATGGCCTCTGCCACCCGTTTGGTCTGGGAGAAAGCTGCACCCCCAGCTCTCACGCTAATGCCAGATACTTCAGTTTCTCCTCATATGTCCCTGGTAATCTTTGGGTATATTATCCCAGTTCTGGAGCTCAGAAAGAGTGAGTCAGAGTACATCCATTTGTGAGACCTTTAAGAGGAGCTGCCTGGGACTCCAGAAGCCCTCTGTCTCATTCAGCCTCAATTCCTGCTGGTTTTTATAGCTAGAAGTTATTGGGACTTCTCTACACAGCACTGGAATCCTTAGCTTGGGGGCCTGATGTGGGGCTGGGACCCCCTCACTCCTCAGAGAGTACCTCTGCAGCAGAAATATCCCTATAAATTTCCATCTGTCACACATGGATGTGGGACCAGCCTGTTCCAAGTCTCCACCCCTCATACCAGTGTCAATGTGACTTCTTCTTTTAATCTCTAGTTGTAGGACTTCTATTCAACAGAATTTCAGACAGCTCTGAATGATGGTTGTTCTGTAGTTTAGTTGTAAGTCTGATGTGGTTGTGAGGGATGTGAGCACTGTGTTTACCCACACTGCCATCTTGAACGGAACTTGCCTATAGTTTTTTTTTTTTATTCTTCAAAGAAATTTAGAAATGTACATACAATATTTTATATATTTAGAGATATAGTGGAATGATATGGTGTATGGGATTGCCTTCAAAATAATACTAGTGAGAATGAATTAGGTGGGGACATGGATGAAACAAGATTGGCCATGAGCTGGTAATTCTTGAACCTGGATAATGGGTATGGGGAGACTCATTATACTATTCCATATTTGTGTATGGTTGGAATTTTCCATGTAATAAAACTTGCACAAAATAGACAATTATATATAGCATATTTATTCAATAAAATATAAACACAAGTTAATATTAATGATGTATAGTTTATATATCAGTGTGTTTGAATTGAAAAGACATAAAGTTGAGTGAAAGAACTAAATCACAGATGAATATATACACTGTGACTCCATATATGTAAACTTCATAAACAAAAGTAAAAGAAGCAAAAATCTATTTAAAAATAAAGGAAAGAAATTAAAACAAATTTAGATAGTGCTCACCTCTGGGAGATTAGGGAGGGACACAGGAGAAAGGATTCCTGAGGTATAGTTATATTCTGCTTATTGGACTTTTGGGCAGATATATAGATATTTATTTTGTTATTTTTCTTTAAACTGCATATTTGCCTTTTCCTATACTTTTTGTTATGTGTACTATATTTTTAAAAATTTTTAAAGAAACCAAAATACGTTACCACCAACACAACACCAACCCTAGGAACTTCATAACCTCTTATATCAAGTAAAAACTAAATGTATAGCTTGCTCAATTTAAATAAGGCCACCTAAAAATTATCATGTTTAGGGTTTTTTAATATTTAACTATTCAGAACCTTCAGGAAATTACTCACTCCAGGAAAGAGTCTACTGACTCTTGAGAGTTAATTGCTTAAGTACCAGAAGGCATTATAATTGTTTTTGACAGAAATATCTGTAAGTTGTACTGTGCAGTTCCCTGAGTTAAAGTTTCGTTAGTCTTACTGCCTCAGAGTAAGCATCAGTGTAGAGATATTTCCAAAAGAATTGTAAGTTACGTCTACACTGAGGATCATTGACTGTAGTTCTTAATTTCATTTAAAAAAACAAAAGAAGAAAAGAAATCCCATGTTTATGTGTGAAACTTTGATTACTAATTTATTCAACAAAAATGCAGTGAATGCCGTTGCAGACACTGGCTGTTTCCCAATCTCCCTTTCCCTCTTATTCCTAGTTGTGAGCACACAACTAGGCTAGATTCTGCAACCTCCATTACAGTTAAAGACACCATGTGCCTAACTTCTTCAAGCCAATAAAATGTGGAAAAAAATAAGGCAAACTATTTCCAGGCCTGGCTCACAAAAACCTTTCATAACACTCTTCACTCTTATTCTTTTTTTCTGTCTACCAACAAGAGTATTCACATCTAGGGAACTAGGGAACACAGCAATGCCTTTTTCAGCCTAGTTCCTTGGGGACTACAGGGAGCAGAATCCTCTCTCTACCCAACTATCCATCAAGAACATTCACTTTGAACTTAACATGAGAAGAAGAAGAAGGAGAAGAAGGAGGAGGAGAAGGAGAGGAAGAGGAAGAAGAAGAAAAAGCAGAAGCAGAAGAGGAGGAGAAGAAGAAAGAGAAGGAGGCAGAGGAGGAGAAGTAGTTGTTGAAGTTGTTCTGTTGTGTGTGGCAGGAGCTTAACTTAGAGATATAAATTGGACATGGCATGCAGACACTTTTAGGTGATATTAAGCTCCTATTATTTCTCATCGTGATGGGAAGCTACTGGAAGTTTTAAACATGGAAGTAACATTATGCGATTTACATATATAAATATAAAAAGAGCACTCGGTGAGAGACATGGAAACCACTTTGGAGTCAAAAGGGGTAAAAGCGGGGAATCAGATGGGAAGCTCCTGCAACTATAGAGGAAGAGAGAAAGAAACACATTTGGATTACATTTTAGAGGTAGAATCTGTAGAGTTCTGTTATAGACTACATGTGAACGCAGAAGAGAGAAGTGTCAAGAACAATTCCCAAGTTTCTGGCATGAGCAACTATTTGGGTGTTTTTTACTTAAACTGGGAAGAAACAGGTTTGAGAAGAAAAGCAAAAAGACCAGTTGGTAACATTAATAGATTGTTAGCACGTGATCCTGGAAATTAAAGGTTTGGGTGGAAATTTAAAAATGGGAGTCACAGAATGTGGGAACTGCTTAAAGTCTGAGGAAGGCTAGCATTACCTGAGGAGAAGGTGGTGTAGAGAGGAGGACCCAAGACAAAGCTCAAGAATGACTGACCTTGGTGATCGAGACACCGGAGCAGGACCGAGCAGAGAGGGCAGAGGAGGGCCAGGATCATGTGAAGTCAGTGAAGGGAAATGAAAGAAAAGCCTCAAAGAGCCGCGTGTGGTCGATCGTGCCACGTGCTGCTGAGAGAGCCGAGAAACGAGCATGAAAAAGTGGCAGTGTGGGCACCCGGGAGATCACTGGAGACTGGCAGGAGAAGTTTCCATGGAGAGATGGAACTGGAAACCAGGTAGGACTGGGTAGAAGAATAACCAGGGACTCGGGAGAATAAAACTCATGTGAACCGAAGTCTCAAGATGCTTGCAGTTGTCTCTATTTTATAAAAATAAAATCATTCTACACACTTTTAATGTGTTTCTCACTCAGTGGTTCCTCACAGAAATCCCTCCGAGTCATCTGGTAAATTTCTAATTCACTTATTTTAATGGTTGTAACCCATTCTGTGGTAAGTATTCATAATTTTGTCAATCATTTCCCCATTAATGGGCATTGTTTGTTTCCAGTTAGTAGCCGCTACCAACAAGGTAGTAATAAATTGCCTTCTATGTTTGCTTTTATTTCCATGAGACAGATATTCAGGGGAGGAGGTGCCGGGTTGGATGTCTATTGCCACTTTGCTTTCCAAAAAGGCACTTAGCAGTCGCAACAACGATGTCTGAGAACACGTCCCCACAAACCGCCCAGTTCTCTCCAGGTCTGCCCATCTGACGGGTGCTCAGCACATCTCACTGCTGCTGGTGCAGTCTGCATTTCCCTGACTACACGTGAAGCGCTCCCACTTCATAGACTTCCTGCCCATTTCGTGTTGATCTTCTATGATGTTTTTTATTTGTGTCATTTGTCCATTTTTCTACTGGGCCATATTATCTGTTCTGTTTTGCTATTTTCAATTTATAAAAAGCTTTTTATTTATGCTTTCTTTTGCCAAACTAAAGTTTTAATTTTATGCATCAGGTATGTCTCTCTTTTTTTAAGTTCTATGTTTCTAGTTTTAGTTAGAAAAACTACAATGTACCTACATTCATGTACAGGTCTGTTTAGGATGATGAGCATGTAAAATATGAGAGAATACATAATAAATTGCTAACACAGGGAATGAGAAGTCCTGATATGAGGAATAAAGGGTAACCACAAAAATAAAGTTCTACACTAAAAAAATAAAATAAAATGTATATGACTACTTTGATACATTCATACATGTTTTATTCATATATGTATACATGTGTATGTATGTATACCTATACATATATAGGAAGAGAAATTAAAATAATTATAAAAATAAACAAAGTAGCCCTGACCAGTTTGGTTCAGTTGGTTGGGTGTCATTCTGCAAAATGAAAGGTCACCACTTAGATTCCCGGTAGGGGCACCTGCCAGGGTCACAGGTTCAACTGATGAGTATTTCTCTGTCAAATTGATGCTTCTCTCCCTCTCTTTCTCCCACTTCTCTAAAATAAATAAATGAAATCTTTTTTAAAAATAAAATACACAAAAAATGCAAGAATCAGAGTTTTGGTAATGCCTTTATTTGTCAGGCAGGTTCTACCAAAACTAGAATAGAATCCTGCTTTTAGTACACGATGCATTTTCGTCCCAGTACTGTGATGTTAACTTTGACCAATTGGTTAAGTTGGTGATCTGCCAGGCTCTTCCACTATAAATAATAGTAATAACCTGCTTAGTAGGTGGCGGAGATTGGTCTAGAACATGATTCTGAGTTTTAAAAGAGTAACTGTAGAATGATATTTGATACAGGATGCTCTCAGGCATCTCCAGTTCTAACATGAATCATTCCTAAACCAAGGGTGTCAAACTCATTTTCACTGGGGGCCACATCAGCTTCGTGGTTGCCTTCAAAGGGCCGAATGCAATTTTAGGACTGTGTAAATGTGACTACTCCTTAACTAGGGGCCAGAAGCTCAACACTGCCACCAGGTAGAAAGAAGGTGCCGGGCTGAATAAAACAAGGTGGAGGGCCAGATTGGGCCCACGGGCCTTGTGTTTGCCACCTGTGTTCTAAACTAAGAATTATCTAAAATATACATTTGAAATCCACACCATGCTTTAGACTTGGCTCTTCTACACATCCATTTTAAAGGGCATAGCTATCCTCATGCATTTTCTTCACTTTCCCAAACTATAAATCTGTTGGTTACTACAAAGGCCCAAAACCAATGACCAAACTGCCCTTGAAGACGGACATTGGCTGTGTAAGCACTAGGTAGACAACATGCCCAACATGAAACTCCACCAAGCTGAAATCGCCATTCAGCCTGAGGTTCTCCTTGGTGACAGACGGATGCCTTAAGTTTTGGAGTGGTCGTGGCTCCCATGGGCAGGTTCGAGAAGTAGCCAGCACACCTGCCTTCTCAGTCCTAAACATAGCGCATCCAGTAACAGCATTAGCCTCCCTGATGTCAGGAATCATGGGAATGCCCTCTTGGAAAGAGGGACAGACAACTGACTCACCTACTGGGAGTGATTTGGAAGACACTAGACCAGTTCCTTCTTCCAAACTTCCTGCCTTCGCACCAACCTGACTTAACATTTTTCTATTAAAATATTTTTTAATCAATATATAATTGACATACATCGTTGTATTAGTTTTAGTTGTATAACATAATGATTTAATACATGTATATATTGCAAAATGATTACCACAATGAATTTAGTTAACATCCTAGATCAGAAAGATTTTCAGGCCAGGGAATTCCCGGGTTAAAACGCCCACCACCCTGGGTAACTAACACGAACTGCCAGAAAGGAAGCAAGCAAAGCTTTGAGCCCAAGTCGGGGTGGGGGGCCAGGATACAGACGAGAACAGCTCATGAAAGTGGAAGTGATAAAAGGTCTGAAGCACAGATTTGCCTGAAGAAAAAGTACTGCCCAGAACAAGCAGGTCCACTCTTCGTTCACCTCTCATAGGTAAAAAAGAATCCACTGTCGAAGAGTTTGGTATTGAAGAAAAATTTTTTATCTCAAATTCATGTGAGAATTTGAGTAAGTCCTCTGGCTATTGCCTGACTCAGTTTCTTCACAATATCATACACTCTCTCTTCTTAATGACATTAAAAGATTTTGCCTTTAACTCACCTTAACAAGGGAAGAGTAAAGTTCTGTATTTTTCACTCTTACTTCTAAACTGTGACCATCACGGTGGAAACTGTCTCTGGGTTATCAGAATCTGTGGGTACTTTTTACCAGACAGTTTGGCTTTTGTTTTGTTTTGTTTTGTTTGTTCATTTTGCATGTGCAGAACCTCTCCCTTCTTTGCTGGTTTCCAGGGGCATTGGAGGGCGGCAGGGGCGACTCACAAAGCAGTCTTGCCTTGTTTTGACTAAGTGGCTGATTGCAAGTTCCTTAGTGTTTGTTTGATCACAGCGTCCCTGAGAAGTCTGACTCCCCTGCACCCTGCCTCTGAGTGCTTACCTCTGCAAACTGCTGAACAGCAACCCTCAGGGTGGGGCCCGCTTCCTGGCCTAGAAATTCCATCCCCAGGAGGAGATAAAGCACAAAGGAGTGGCAGGGTAGGAAGAGAGGGAGGGAAAGGGAAGGGACTGAAGGGGAGAAGGAGGGGAGGAAGGAGAAACAAAAGTGGCCAGTTTATAGTATGCAGATACCAGATAAAAAAGAAAGACGTCCTGTTTCCTTAATGCAAGTCTCAACTGCAACACAGTGTTTAACCTTGTATAAGAAATACTGCAAACAAAAAGAATAGTTACTTCAACTCTTCTTTGAAATATTAAATCCTTCTTGTTTCTTTTTGGCACAAAGAAGGGTTGGCCAAAGTGTCCAAAGTGGGGAAATGCTGGGTCAGGCTTTTATCTTTGTGTCCTTGGTATTCAGTACAGTGTTTGCAGGATGCTTGAGGGGTGGAAGGAGGGAGGGAGTAGATAAGGCTTGGCTTTTTTGTAGCTTCTGTGATCTTGCAACAATAACTCCCTACTGCAAAATATATATGTATATATTAGTAATATAGTATGTATTTATATAAATAAAATATAAATTATAGATATATTACTATTATACTACATATCACTACTATACATAATAACAGTACATAATAACTATACATAATAACAGTAATTGTATGCTCAAGCCGCTAGAGGGAGGCAGAGGAACATGAGAAAAAGCTGCCATTCCTGACAGGACTTGGAGAATGGAGGTACTTCACTGACCAGGCACGGTTAGAAATTTAAAACACACACACACACTATTCTGCCATCCTTTAATTTAAAACGTGTGTCCTACCCTTGATCAGTGTAATCCATACATTTTTTTAAAGAATTACTAGGGCCCTGGCTGGTGTGGCTCAGTGGGTTGGTGTCATTCTGCAAACCAAAAGGTCAGCAGTCCATTGCCAGTCAGGGCACAAGCCTGGGTTGCGGGCCCAGTGGATGTTTCATTCATCGATGTTCTCTCCCCCTCTTCTTCTGTCCCTTGCCCTCTCTCCCAAAATAAATAAATAAATAAATTTTAAGGCTTAATAGGGAAGAAGCTATTTATCCTGAAGCAATGTAGAATGTTTGAGTCCAAGTCCCACGGGGGCTGTCAGGCCATTTGGCCCGCGCTCTCAGCAGACAGTGTTCCCCAGCAGGAAAACATGGAGGCATCAGAGCTTTGGGACCAGTGCTCTCCAGCTTGCACCTTCACCAAGTTATTTGTCCTGTCAGAACCTGTTCCTCTTCAGTAAAAGACAGATAGCAATCGTTTCCACCTTGTCGGATTGCCGTATAAACTGATAAGGAACTTTCCAACAGCAAAGAACGACATGGGTATAAATCCAAGTATCCTTTTAAACCATGTGTCCAAGTCAGGAGGTTGTCTACTTAATCGCTTTCTTGAAGTGCTCCAGTGAGAGCGTCCACAGATCGTAAGTCTGCAAGGGAAGGAGCTATGGCTGCTGCTCTTAGCATCTAACTCAGTGAATAGTAGGAATTATTTTTTTAAGTTTCTTAAATCAATGCGTCAAAACACTGAAATGTAGGAAATCCATATAGTTTAACATTTAAAATGAGTCTTGTTTTTTTTCTGAAAGAGAATACTATCAGTTACTACTCCAGGAAATGGGCCTGAAGCAGGATGGTCCCAGCCAACAGGATAGGGGACACATGCTCACTCCACTCATGTAGCACTTACTCTATGGTGGGCACGGCCCTGAGCATCGACCAGTATTAACTCATTTGATCCTCATAACAACCCATTTGAGGTTGGTGCTATTAACCATATTCAACAATTACTTACTGAGTACCTACTACAGTTCCCAAGTCTTTCAAAGTCTTAGGATGAATTTTAAAATACAGCAGCCACAAATGCAAAGATTTCTGTTCTCTAAAGGTAGACAAAAAGACAGAGACAGAGAGTGAACACTAAAAAGAATAAATAATACTGAGTGAGAAAATTGGACACAGAAATAACACGTAAGTTGTCCAGCATCTATAGCTGGTAGTAACAGAGCCCCAGTTCCAACTGAGGCAATTGGCCCCCAGGTCCTGCCCGAAGCCACCTTCTCCTTCACTTCCGTAGTGCACCTAACCTTGCTGTGCATTCAAATCCATTTTCTCCATAAATGACAGAGGTGCACACAAAATCCGGTAATCCTTTTGCTATCAATTCAGTATCCTCCATCTGTGCCGGACATCTGCCCCAACTGGTGACTTGATTTGGGTTACAGCCGACTTCACCCTGGACTTTGGGCTCCCCGGAATGCTCGCTTTCCCAGCACAAATGAAGGCCCAGGGTTCATGAGTTCAGGGAAATGGCGAGAGAGGCCCACCAGACTGAAGTAAACAAACCACTCTGAGAGGAAGGGCCAGGTTTTCGGAAAGTATAAACTGCTTGAACTAAGACTGGCGCCTAAGCGTATTTGAGCCATTGAAACCACATGATGCTGAACTTCCTCTGCACTCCCCCACCCCCACCTCCCCACCCTGCTCTCGGTCTTCTTGCCCTTCCTCGTCTTGTGACTCTGGCAGAACTCCAGGGTGGTTATTCAACCTGTCTCGAGACACCCAGGGCCAAAAGAGAAAGAAAGGGCAAAGGCAGGCTCCAGGGCAAAACTGACTGCCAAAAGCAATGTCAATCGCCTGAGGCTGGGCAGTGAGCACAAAGGAGCCTTTAAGCAAAAGAGTTAGCCTGCAGAAAGAGACTGAGCCCTCTGAACCTGTCCCTCCATGGCTAGATGTCCCAGCACTACTCTTTACACCATCTAATAAGCAATCGTGGCAAACATTTTCTGATAGCCTATTATGTGCAAGGCACTGCGCTCACAATCATTTACCTGTGTGGACACCAGAGCTTTCACACAGTCTCTTTCTCTCGGTGTTCTTTTTCATATCTATAAACTGAAGGAGTGTGCAACCTCCAAAAGTCAGCATTCTGACCGGTTCCTTACTACACTGTGAACATTCCAAAGGAAGAGACTGCGCCCCATTTACCTTTCTCTCCCAGGCTCCCAGCGCAGGCCATGACATGCAGGAGATGCTAGGTAAATGCTCAACACATCAAACTTTTGAAATAAGGCTCTTCAACGAGATCTCCCCAACCAGCCAAAGGCTGGCTCCCATGCCTATGAAAAATGTCTGAGAAAATGTTATATGATTTTTTTGCTGGACAGTTGGGCATGTAAAAGCTGTTGACCTCCATAAAAGAATATCAACTGATTTCTTCAAATCTTTCAAAATCTAAGAGTCTACAAATACCTAGTCAAACTGTATGACAAACAACTCTTTATTTAAAAATAAAAATTTATTTCTGAAGAGCTACTAAGTTAGAGGACTTAACATTCCCTGATTTCAAAACTTACTACAAAACCACAATAATCAAATAGTGTAGTATTATCATAAAAATAGACATATAAGTTGATAGAATAGAGAATTCAGAAATAAGCCCTTACATTAGTGGTCACTGATTTTCAACAAAGATGTCAAAGTAATTCAATAGAGAAAGAATAATCTTTTTAACAAATTCTGTTGGAAAAAAAATGGGATATTCCACATGTAGAAGGATGAATCTGGACCCCTGCCTCACACCATATAAGAAAAAATAACTCAAAATAGATCATAAACCTAAATGAAAGAAATAAAACTATAATTCAGGGAAAAAATATGGGAGTGACCACAAGTTAGGCAATAATTTCTTAGTCATAACACCAAAAACACAAATGAGAAAAGAAAAAATTGATAAATTGGACTTCATCAAAATTAAAATGTGCTTCAAACATCTTCAAGGAAGTGAAAGACAACCCACAGACTTGGAAAATATGTTTGCAAACCATGTGTTCAGTAAGAGCTTTGCATCCAGAATATATAAACAACACTTACGTCTCAACAAGAAAAAGACAAGTAATCCAATTTTAATAGAAGCAAAGGATGTGAATTGACAGATCTCTAAAGAATATACACAAATTAAAAATATATATACATACACAAATACTCAGTAAGTACATGAAAAGACAATCACTAGGTAAATGGAGATAAAACCACAGTATGATGCCACTTCACACACACTGGTATGGTTGAAATTAAAAGATGAAAAATGACAATTGTTGACAAGGATGTGGAGAATTTAGAACCACCATATATTGCTGATAAGAATTTAAGATAGTGCAATGACTTTGAAAAACATTTGGCAGTTAAATGTGAAATATATAATTACCCTATGACTCAGTATCTCTCATGGGTACCTGCCTAAGAGAAATGAAAACAGATGTCCACACAATGATTTGCACACAAAGCTTTATTGCAACATTATTTATAATAGCCCAAAACTGTAAATAATCCAAATGTTCATCAACTGATGAATATATGTATGAATGTGGTCTATCCATACAATGGAACACTGCTCTGCAATAAAAAGGAAAGAAGTGCTGAAACACATTGCAGTGTGGAAGAAACTAAAAAACACTACGTTAAGTGGAAGAAGCCAGTCACGAAAGATCACGTATTATACGATTCTATTCTTATGAAATGTCCAGTCTCAGAAAATCTGTAGAGACAAATAGATTAGTGATTTCCTAGGGCTAGGACTGGGAGGATGGGGAGAGATTATAGATGGACACAAAGAGTCCTTTGAGGGCGACAGAAATGTCCTAAAACAGATTATAGTGGTAGTTGCACAATTCTGTAAGTATATAAAAAAATGTTAAATTGCATACATTAAATTGCATACATTTATGCAATTTAAAGGGTAAATTTTGAGGTATGTGAATTACATAGCTCAATAAAGCTTGTTTGTAAAATATCAGCTATTGAGGGAAAACAGACTTGTTCTTAGCTAAAGTGTTAAAGTCTAGCAAATGACAAGGGGAATTATTTGGGGGCTGTAGTACTTAGAGGTGATTTTCTGTAATGTATTACTCAAGTGTGATAATGTTAGCATTCACATTCCCAGGGCAGAAATGATATCACCATAAGTAGCTATTTGATATTAGGCAATTTTAATATCTATTCATATTTTTATTCCTTGAGCTGGAAGGTCTTACTACTTGTAGAGTCCATTAAGCGTGCATATACCTTATTGATAAAGAAAATTAAGAAAACATAACAGTGGTTTATGTAGAACTGTCATGATAGCTTAAAAAAAAAGTGGGAGCCCTGGCTGGATGGCTGAGTTGGTTGGAGCATTGTCCCAAACACCAGTACGTTGTGGGTTCAGTTCCTGGTCAGGGCACGTATCAGAAGCAACCGATCAATGTTTCTCTCTCGTATCAATGTTTTCTTTCTTTCTCTCTTTTTCTCTCTCTTTCTTTCTTCCTCTCTCTCTTCCTCTTTTTTTCTTCCTTCTTTGTTTTCTTCCTTCTTTCCTTCCTCCCTCTTTCTCTCTCTTTATCCCTACCCCCTTTCTCTCTCAAATCAATAAACATATCCTTGGGTGAAGATTTTTAAAAAAGAAGTAGAAGCAAGGGAAACAAAATGACAACATCTGAAAAATATGCTCAGCACAGTGCAGACAGGCAGGGGCTCAGTGATGCTGATAATAACGGCAGCAGCACTGTCCTGGCACATAGGAGATCTCCAGGAAATAGTCGTGAAAAGAAGGAATGAAAGCTGTATTTCTGGAGAAAAAAATTCTGAACTATTGACCATTCTTGTTCTAACATACCCATCATTTGTTTTTGAGAAAATAGATTATAAAATTGCCCATATTCTTAGAAGAGATATGGATTTTTCCTTCTCCTTTGGGGTTTTCAGCTGTAACTTCCTCCTCTCTCAATCAGTTATAGAGCTAAATTCATTTAATTCAACAGACTGACCAGTGTGGTGACAATTTGGTGCCTATATTTACCAGTGTCTGAGAAAGCAGGTTCCCCTGGCACGTAACACTACCTACCAGTCCCACACTGTGCTCATACTCAGGAACAGTAATGGTGCTGCTCACTGAAGCTGACATCCAGAATGCTGATTATTTGGTACATCTGTACTGCATTTGTAGATATTTGTGTTATAATTTTTCCTCATTCCACTCCAGGAGATAAGTGGCAAATTACATAATGACTAATCTAGTTCAAGGCCCCACGCCACCAGTGGTATGTTGTTTGCCCAATGAGTCAACAGTCAGACTGTGGAGACACAATACGTCTTACCTGGAGACCAGGCCTCCAAACATAAGCAATGAGGCAATGGGGGAAGGCTTGGAGCATTTCAAAGTCAAAAACCACTCAGATCTGCACTAAACTCCAATTACCACCAAAGATAAGGATAGATCGAAAGGCACCTTCACAGATAAACTAAGCAGACTTTACTGGCACCATATTTAAAAAAATAACTCAAAATAAATCACAGACCTAAATGAAATAAATAAAACTATAAAATTCAGGGAAAAAATCTGGGAGTAAATGTCCTATGTAAATGGCAAGAGCAGCTTCCTTTTCACATGTATTCTAAGATATCAGTTCTCCTTGCATGCTACTTTCTGGGGAGCACTAGACAGATAGATAGAAGAGGTAAGTGGATCTATACATCTGCTGAGCCCTCCCCCCACCTTTCCCTACTGGGCTCTCAGAACTCAGAATCAGGCCTATACCCCCGCACAGGAGATGGGTTGAGTTTCCTGTGGGCTCTGCAGCAAGCCGAGAAGACAGGTGAGCAAGACAATCGAGGGAATTCCCCAACTCAACAACTGAGCCATAATGCCCTTTCTAAAGCTCAGTTACCACGCTCCATCCTCGTGCACATGATCTCTATCAGCATTACAGCCTTCCACTCTAAAACATCAGGAAACCTTCATAGGTTCCCAGACAACCAAAGAAAATCTCTAGTAAGAAAAACAGAAGCCAAATCAAAAAAATGGGAGAAGAGCAATGACAAAGCCTATGTATGAAGGTGGAAATAAACTTCCAAAAGAGAAGCTATCACTCATAGCTTCACAGAGTTCAAACAAGAAACCAAAGAATGTACTACATGCAAATAAAAATAAAAAAATAATTCTTAAAAATTAAAAAATAGAATTGCAGAAATAAAAAACAATAGAAGAATCAGAACATAAAATTGAAAAAATATCTTATAAAGTAAATAAAACGAAGAGATGGGTAATAGGAAAAAGAATTACAGAGGACGAGACTAGTGGTCTAATAGCTGAGTGCCAGGAACAGAGAAAGCAACAAGAGAAAATGGAGGAAGGGGGCTCATCGGTGAAGTAATTCCAGGGACTAATCTTGATATGACCACAGCCCGGGCCAGCTGCCTTCGGGGCCGCCAGTGAGAGACCCTGAGCCAAAGGTCCCAGCTAAGCCACATCAGAACCTCAGCAACAGTGAGACAAATATTGATTGTTTTAAGCTGCTGAGTTTGGGGGTAGTACTTGGTTGTGCAGAAATTGGTAACTAGTACAGCATACTGGATGTCTCAGCATGCGCATAGACTGAGTAAACACTAAAAATTAATCTGATCAAAACTTGAGAGGCCATGGGATGAGAAAGTTGTGGGGCACTAGAACTAAAGCCTTAGCTTCCATGGAAGGAAGTCAAAGTGGTGTTGAAGACTAAAAACCAAAGAAGTAGAAATAGACAGTAAAAGTGACTGCCTCTGTGAAGAAGGTAAGAGAAGGGTGCAATTGGGAAATACTGCTTCATTATGAACTTTGACTAACCATTCGACTCTACGAACTTCGCATGTACGTATAACCTGCATAAAATTTTTAAGTTGAAAAAGATTTGCTTATGACACAATTCAGATGTGATTCTTTTTGTAAACTCCTCTAAATTCCTTCTTCTGTCTTTCACAGAATAGAAAGACCTGGGGAGCTGTCCCCTGATAAATGTCCCTTCATGTTAATGTTTTGACCCTTGAGTCTTCATTCAATCTTTTCTAGTTTTTACACTCTCGAGCTTTTCCACTCTGTAGCAAACCTCTATTTCCCTAAATCCCTAATCCTTTCATCCTCCCCCTCATTCTTTGGCTTTGCATGCCTCTGTGTGCACTCCACACTGGGACCTTTCCTCTTCTGCCTTCTTCCTAATGAAATTGAAGTCCTGCAGTCAAGTTTGTGGAGTTTCCACATCTAGCCAGTGCCTGGAACAAAGAAGGCTCTTAATACCTGTTATGTATATGAAAAAGACTCCAATTTAAGCCTACAACCCACCAAAAAGGCCTGGAAAGTTCACGAATTTGCGAAACTGAAAGAGAAGGGGTGAAAAGGGGGCCTTGTCTAAGAAACCCACTTAAGCCGTTGCAAGTGGCCGTGGCTGTTGGGCTTAGTGGCAAGCCCCAAGAGGCAGCACCAGATTACAACAAGCTGATGGCCAAAAAGAGCAGAAAAGAAGCCAGGATGTCAGCCAAAGAGATGCCACATTCATCACAGGCCAGTCATCAGCTCTGCAGTGTCATGGAGAAAGAAGTACTCATCACTAAACATGGAATCCACTCCCCCAAAACAAACAAATAATAAACCAGGGCAAGGAAGGGAGGCCAGTGAGGTGGAGCAAGGACAGTTCCTGACTTTTGTTTCGGGTGGTACAGTTGACCAAAGGAAACTCCAGCGAGAAAACTCTCCCCAGTGAGGCAAATTCCTGTTAATGTAGGCCCTTGGACTGCCAGGAATTGGTGACTATCTTCTTTATGAGTTATGAGATTCAGAGACTGAAGAAAACTATTTAATTTTAGAGAGCTGCCAAGGGACCTTAGAAATCATGTATCTGGTCTAGAGCCTGTCAGATTATATGATTAGTGTCTCCCTCTAAACCATCAGCTTAAGGGATACAGAGGCTTTGTCTGTTTTTGCTCCTTGTTGATTCTCCAGAATCACACTCACTACCTGAAACATTTTAGATGCCCTGTAAGTTTTGAATGAATGAATGAATGAATGAATGAATGAATGAGATACCTGAGAGCTTGTGATGGCTAATTTTCTGTATCAACTTGACTGGCCATGAGTGCCCAGGTTAAACATTATTTCTGGGTAAGTCTTTGAGGGTGTTTCTGAACAGGATTAGCATTTGAATCAGTGGACTCAATAAAGTAAATGGCCCTCCCTAATGTGGATTGGCCTCATCCAATCTGTTGAGGGCCTGAATAGGGGAGGAAAGAGGAATTTACCCTTTTTTCCTGCCTCATTGTTTGAGCTGGGACATCTCATCTTCTCCTACCCTTGAACTGGGGTTTATACTGTTACCAAACAAGGGACCAAGGTGGGTACAATACACTATTACCAAAAGGACTGCCCACTAGTTTGCTTGTCCACCACCAGAGGAAAAACATCTCTCAATGCCA
>PVKM010029784.1:0-17597 GCA_004027735.1 Carollia perspicillata | reverse complement strand
TCTTCAAAAGTGAAGAAAAAATACAAATACTGTATGATTCCATTTATATGAGGTATCTAGAGCAGTCAAATTCATAGGGACAGAAAGTAGAAGGTGGTTGTCCTGGGGAGGAGGAATGGAAAATTACTGTTTAATGAGGACAGAATTTCAGTTTGAGAAGATAAAAATGTTCTAGATATGGGTGGTAGTGATGGGTGAATGAAATGTGAATGTACTTAATGAATGTCACTGAAAAGTAGATTAAGGATGGTTGAAATTATAAATTTTATGCTATGCATATATTTTTATTTTACAATAAAAATAAAATTTTTTTAAGTGGAGAAAAAAAAGAACAAAAATGGAAGAAAAAGAAAGATTTTCTCAAACAAAAATTGATGAAATTTGTCACCAATAGACTTGCCTTGCAAGAAATGGTAAAAAGGAATTATTTCCAGAAAAGGAAAATGATATCGGTTAAAAATTTGGTTCCACGTAAAGAAAGGAAGAGCGTTAGAGAAGGCAACCACTAAAAAAAAATTAAAATAAAAAATAAGTATAGTTAAGGAGAAAAAATGGAGTCATATAAAATGCTCAAATAAAACCAAGGAAGACAGGAGAGGAAGATCAAAAACAGAAGCAAGAGCCCTGGCTGGCGTAGCTCAGTGGATTGAGCGCGGGCTGTGAACCAAAGGGTAGCAGTTCAATTCGCAGTCAGGGCACATGCCTGGGTTGCAGGCCAGGTCCCCAGTGGGGACGATGTGAGGGGCAACCACACATTGATGTTTCTCTCCCTCTCTTTCTCCTTCCCTTCCCCTCTCTCGCAAAATAAATAAATAAAATATTTTAAAAAAACAGAAGCAAGGGCAATGAACAGAAAATAGTTGCAAAGATAGTAGATATTAAACCAACTATACCAATAATAAATTAAAATGTGAATAATTTAAATATACTATGGATGAAAAGGGGTCACACACTAAACATGACAAGCTCAGGGGAGGCCCGCACTGTGGCCCTGCAAACTCAGAGACCTAAAGTAACCACATAGGATGGTCTGAAATTAAAACTTTCTAACTGAAGGCAGTTCATGGCTGGTCATCTTGTGCTAGGCCAGTATTTTCCCTGACAAAAGTCAGTCTTTACCTTAACTGAGGCTGTTGGTTGTCTTTTCTTTTTTTGCACCTATGATAACATACTAATAACATACCTTTGGAATATCAAAGTAATTTCCTTTCCCCAACTTCCACCCCTCAAAGCACGACCACCAGAGCAAAGACCACAAGTCCCCTCATTGTTATTATTATCACATTACTTGTTAACTGCTAACAGTTGGGAACTGCCCTGCTTGGTTTCAGAAGCTGTAACCCCCGTGGCCTGGGCTGGGTGAGTGACCTTCAGATCACAAGCCACTAAGGAGACAAAGCTTATCTCCCTGGCAAGAGCACCACTTCTGCTCCTTTTACTTCATCCATAACTGGCCCCCAATGCTTGGTCGGATAGCCAATGACAGGTAAGATTCCCCAAAGGGGGAACGACCTAACACAGGCACGATCATGTGGAGGCCCCAAGGGAGGACTTGGGGGGCTATGAAGAAAGGGGGTGACGGACCCCCACCCCTCGGCTATGAGTCCTCATTGCGCCTGCAAGAAGTCTCCTAATCTCTTGGCTGCCTTACTACCCTGAGACAATGCCTTAAGCCTGAGACAATGCTGGTGGTGGGTACCACCCTGTACTGGAAAGTAGAGTTCCCTAGGGCACTTAGGCCTAAGAAAGAATATGTAAAATCCTATGAAACCTGCTTTTTTCAGAATGCTCTCAATTAAATAAGGGTCCAAGCAAGAAGTGAGTTTGTTCCTCAAAGTTTTATAGCTCTTTAGCTATCTGACCCTGACTCAGAATAGGTCCTCAGAGTTCTTTGTTATCTATTGTTTGACCCTTACTGCCTGAAAATGATTAATGAGCTTTACCTATATTTCTGTGCAAAACAAACTCAATAAAAGCCCATTGAGGAAAAGGCTCTTTGTCCTTTTAGAGATTGACCACCTCTCCTCCCCAAGCAGATCACGTCTTGGTAGATTTATTCTCATCCATGGCTGCTGGGGGGGCTCTGCCCAGTTAACTACCCCATATCTGACTATGTAGAAGAAGTGTCTGTCTAATTTTTAATCCAGTCCCAGAGACATCCCAGTTTTGCTTTCTCCCACCCATCACCAGTGAATTGCATGTAACCCCCTTGTACCTCATCCTTTGATTGTAATAAAATAAGGTACAAACCTGCCATTCTCTGGAGCATTATCTCATCTGTTGAGATTGTGCTTCCCAGCAATTGTTGTCAGTTTGGGTCAAACAAACTCATAAAAATTCTTACGGGTTTGGATGTTTCTTATGTTGACAATACTGATCAAAAGACAGAGACTATCAGAGTTATCTCAAAAAACAGATTGTCTACAAGAAACCCACATTAAATATAAAGACACAGATATTTACTTTTAATTTTTAAAGTAAAGAAGAAAAAATATACCATGCTAATACTAATCAAAAGGAAGTTGAAATAGCTCTATTGATTTCAGACAAAGTGGACTTCCTAAATCTAAATGTAAAATCCAAACTTTAAAACTTTTAGAAGATATTATAGGAGATAATCTAGAGGTAACCTTAGGTTAGTGATGACTTTTTAGATAAAACTCTAGAAGCACAGTTCATGAGAGAAAATATTGATAAGTTGGGCTACATTAAAATTAAACATTTCTGCACTGTGGGAGATGCTAGTAAGAGAATAAAAAACTAAGTCACAGGTTGTGATAAAATATTTGCAAAACACATATCTAATAAAAGATTTGTACTCAAAATATACAAGACCTCTTTAAACTCAACAATAAGAAAACTAACAACTCAATTTAAAAAATGAGCAAAAGATCTGAACAAGACTCTGCACCAAATAAGATATAGAGGTAGCAGATAAGCATATGAAAAGGTGTTTCACACCATATGTCATTGGGAAAATGAAAAGTTAAATAATAATGAGAGACTACTATATACATTTATTAAAATAAATGGCTAATTCAAAACAATGGGAAGACCAAATGCTGACAGAGATTGGAGCAAGAGGAACTCTCACTCATTGCTGGTGGGAATTCCAAGTGGTGCAGCCACCAGTTTGGTGGTTTCTTTCTTTCTTTTCTTTATTCTTTAGTCCTCACCCAAGAATATATTTGTTGATATTAGAGAGAGGAACTGGGGGGATAAAGAGAGAGAGAGATCCATCAATGCGAGAAGAAACATCGATCAGCTGCCTCCTCCCCACTGGGGACTGAATCTACAACCTAGGCATATGCCCTGACTGGGGATCAAATCCACATCTTTTTGATGCACTAACCAACTGAGCTACCTGGTTATGCCAGTTTGGTGGTTTCTTATAAGGCTAGGTTTCTTACAGTCTTAACATACAATCCAGCTATTGCCCTCCTTAGTACAAGATTTGCTCAAAGGTGAAGTTCGGGCCAAGATGGAGGTGTAGGTAGAAATGCTTCACTTCCTCGCACAACCAAAAGAAGGATAACAACCAATCTAAAAACAATAAACAACCAGAACTGCCAGAAAATCAAACTGCACGGAACTCCTACAACCAAGGAGTTAAAGAAATATTCACCCGGACTGGTAGGAGGGGTGGAGCCAGGAAGAGAGGTTGTGCGGCCAGGCAGCAGACAGGTGAGGTGGGGCTGGCTGAACAGGAAACTAAAGACTCAAAAGGTAGCTGTAAACTACTGTGGTAGTTGCCACAGAGGGAGAAACTCCCAGTTTCACACAAGAGAGTTCGTTGGAAAATGGGGCTAGAGCAGAGTGAGCCAGCGGCATTGTTCCCTCTCTGACCCCTCCCCCACAGACAGCACCACAACAGAGCAAAGAGGGTTGCCCCACCCTGGTGAATACCGAAGGTTCTACCCCAAACGACAGAACAGTGCACTGAGACAAAGACATATGGCCCAAATGAAAGAACAGAGCAAAACTCCAGAAAAAGAGCTAAGTGATGAGGAGATAGACTACCTATCTGATGCAGAGTTCAAAACAATGGTAACATGATGCTCACAGAAATGATTGAGCTTGGTCGCAAAATGAAGGAATAAATGGAGGCTACTCAAAGTGAAATAAAACAAAATATACAGGGAACCAACAGTCAATGTAGGTTCATTGACTGTAGCCAATGTTCCACACTAATGCAAGATGTTAATAACAAAAGCAACTGTGTGTGTAGCAGAGAGGTGGTACAGAAGAACTCTCTGTATTTCCTGCTCGATTTTGCTGCAAACCTAAAACTGCTCTAAGTAGCAGTCTATCATTCAAAAAACAGAAGCCCTAACTCTTTAGCTTGAAGTCTTGCATTAATTAACACAAGAGTATTCTGTAGTTAATAGCATTTACTTACAAATAAAATATTAAAATGCTTAAACAGTTTGTCCTCTTAATAAATGTGTTCTTTACTGCATTGCTTCCTATAGTAACCTTTTCCCACTCATTTAACAAGTGCTCGAACACTTACCGTGTGCCAGGCCTAACGCGCAGTCCTGGGCCCGTGGTGAATGGACGAGTGGGTGACACTGGCCCTGCTTGATGTCCAGTGCCCTCGTTCTTTGCTCTACCTCCTCTCAGCTCTGTCTCTGCATCAAAGGCAGTTTCGCTGTCCACAAAGAAGGATTTTCGTTGGCATTTCCCATGTTGTAGCTAGTTAGAGGGTTTAGGGGCGTCAGATTGTTATAGCAAATCAGCCAAGAATGAGAAGCAAGAAGACTTTGAGATAGTGCATTTAGAACTTCTCTGTCACCTGTCATACTCCACATTTGCAGGTCTGGGTTTCTCAAAGCATTGCTTTCTGAGGAGCGAGGACAGTTTGGGCAGAGTTATTTGTCTACTAAACAGTCACAAGGTCATTCAAGAGAAGAGCTGAAAGCTGAGCCAGGCGATTTTCAGAATCAGACCTGACTTCAGCCTTTGGCTCCAAGGGCTAGACTTGCCAAGGTCCAAAGGCGAGACTTTGACTCAAAGTCTAATCTGTTGTGTGTTCTTAGGCTCCTGTGTCAAAACCCCATAGTTAAACTCCTCCAGGTAGATGAATTCTCAGTCTTAACTGCTGAAATGAGATTACATCCTATTTTTTCTTAAATCTTTAACAAAAACTTTGCACAGCTATGAGGATCAGCCACATCATCTTACTTCAGCTACTGGAAGGGTCAATATTTGTCTGAGTCTTAATGCTGATGACATGGAATGCACCCTTCACCTGTGTCTGTCCCAGCCAGTTTCAGAAAAGCAGTTTAACATAAATCATTATATAACGGACATCCTTGTATTTGGATGGCAGCAAACCGTAACGTCATTTCTACAATATCATCACAGACTTGGAAGCCATCACTGACTGTACAGAAGGGTGAATAATGCTGTATGACCAATGGGTAATGAAAAGTTTGATTCCATTTGTTCCTTTTGTGCCCATTTTTCAATACAGCTAGGAAATAGGAAGGTGGGGGGGAGAATTTAAAGCTATAGTATTACTTATAACGACACATTTTATTACATAGAAAGGAAAGGAGAGACGAGAGAAAGGAAAAGCACAGAGATGAGTACAGATCATAAGTTGTTTGAGAATTTCCCCACACCCACCCTTCCCTTTGAGTGTTTTGTCAATCTCCCTGTCACTGGCTCAAAACCTCATCATCCTTTGCTGCCTTCCCTTCTCCAGGCAGCCACCAAACCGATTCTTCTGATTTCTCTCATATTTCTACTCTCTATCTTTTCAATGACTTTATTCAGACTCTTGTCACCTCTTCGCTGGATGAGTCTTTCATTCATTTCATTCACTCAACAAACATTGGTTGAGTATCTACCAGCATGCGAGAGCCCAGAGTCACAAGTGTGAGTGACAGACCTGAGCCCTCTGTCATGAGACCTGCCGTGGGAGCCTGACAGAGAAGGGTGACGTGGAACACCTGTCCTGAGTGTCATGAAAAGGTAGGTCTGGCGTTTTGAAAGTGGGTGAAGGCAAGTGACCCAGGTTGTGGATTCAAGCGCTGCATCCCGTGGCTGTGACATGTGAGTTGAGACCTGAAAAGGAAAGTCTGGGGCGGTGCAGAGAATTTTCTAAACAGGCCTTGCCAGGTCCCTCCACTCCTGACACCCGGAGTGCTTCTGCCTTGGACCTCTTGGCACACCTCTTGGCATGCCCACACCTCTTGGCATCCTATTCAGACCGCACACTCACTTTCTGCCTTTCCCTCCCACACACTCTGTTTGCAGTTTCTGTTCCCATCACACACTGTTCCATCAGGGTGTTTTGCAGTTTTTGTACCCAGGTCTTTGTGCATGTGGTTCCTTTCAGTAGGATTTTGCTTTCTCCATCCTGAAAATTCATTCTTGCTCTTCAGGGCTCAGCTTAGAGGTTACTTTGATTAATTCTAGAATTTTCCCCCTGACCGTTCTTTGTGTTACTCACAGAGACTGTTGTGCCATGTTATATTGATAGTTTACTTGCATGTTTTTAGGGTAAAAGACTGTTGAGGGCAGAAAACTCATCATTACCTTTTCCAGTACCCAGCACCCAGCACCCAGCACCCAGTACCCAGCACCCAGTACCCAGTACAGTGCCTTGTACACAGCAGGTTTTCAGCGACTTTTTGTTAAATTGAATAAACACTCACTTGGGTAATACAATTAATGATTTTAAAAAAGATTCTTCTTTTATTAGGAAATCATCTCTGCAAAATTGCAACCTTTTAGATACGATATTGCTGTAAATTTTTTTACATGTAATTAAAAGCTAATAGCCTATAATAGCTAGTACCTAAGTCCATGTAATTTAGTATGGTGTAAGAAGTGACTCTGAAATGTTTCCTAAACTTGTGCTGCGTGAACAAGGTGAAGCCCTGCAGAGGTGTTGCAGGCATAATTAGGACCGTGTAGTTGAAAAGGGAGTCCACACAAGCTTTATGTACCAGTACTTAGTAGTTAAAAATGACACTAAGGCAAAGGGTCCATCTTCCCGAACCCAGGTCTCACTGTAATTGTGATGCATGGTGAGCTCGACTCCTCCCTGCTGGAGAACCACGCGGACTGTTGGTCTTGAGAACTGTCTCGAAAAACCCCTGTCGTACGACTCAGCAATGCAAGGAGGAGGCAGCCAACACTGTCTTTATACTGTTAATTGTTCTGTGCTCTACGGTTTATGGAGCGCTTTCACACACATTATCTTATTTGGAAACAGCCCTCAGAAGTAGATGAGGTAGATGTTTTCATTTTACAGGTGAAGAAGCTAAGGGTTCAGAAAGTTTCATTCATTTCTTCATTTAACAAATATTTACTGGATGTGGCTGGGCCAACACATGAAGTAGGGCACTTGCCTGGGCATGCACGCACATTCGGATCCAACCTCTGACTCCTCACCCACGCCACACTCTTCCCACCACCCCACACGAATGAAATGAACATCAGTGGAAATAGAATGTCAGAGGGGCAAGAATAACTCAATTCTGTACATTTTAGCTGTTAACATATCTGGGGTTCATTTCATACCTCACTTCTCTGCTTAGACTCAAAGTTGAGCTTCGAATAAAGAGGCCTCTTCTGTCTGCCTGTCAGGATTCTTTGAAGTTCCCAGCACACGTGGAATCTTCAGCATGATCCCATGAAATATTTCCAAGTTTTATGCCAAGGCCTAGCCACCTATTTGAGCTACTTGAGGGCTTACTTGCTTAGATGTCTTTGGCTTTTGTTTACTGGACAATTGCTTTTTTTTTTTTTTTTGAATGGGTGGGCCATTGGAGTAATAGCCAAGAGTTGTATGTGAGATCCTGTGTGATATAAACTGGATAGTTTAACCCCTTGATACAACACATTTCCTCATACAACACCCACCGCAGCGTCTTCGTGAAGCCAAATAAACACTGAGACTCTCACAGCAATTGCCTGCTCAGAGTGCACAGAGTAGGACCTGAGCATGTGGGCTGGGCAATAGCAGTCTCTCTCTCGGTGGGAGTCCACAGCCCTGCCCACCCACCCCCAGGAGCTAGTCTTTCTGCCCCAGATGACGGCTCAGGAGGCAGGGACAAGCCTCGTTGGCAGGTGAGGGAGTTGCCCTGACTTAGGGGCCTCCTTCCCCTTAAGAGACATCGATGTAGCTTCCAGGATCCCCATGAGGGTATGATCCCTTCATAGCCAAGGGTGTAGCTTCCTGTCAGGTGGTTGCATTCTTCTGGTCCTGATGCGGTTATCAGTCAGGTTGTCTCTACCACATAATGTATGGCTAATGACATACTTACGTATTCTGTCTTTATCTGTTTCCAGGAGAACACAGCCCAGAAGTTAACCACAGATCACGTCTTATACAGAAGGGAAAGATTTTGTTAATCCTTTGCCCACATCCCCATCAAGACCTAGATATTAATATTTTCCTTTTTTCAGATCTTAGGAATATCACAAGAACATATAAACATACTTGAAACGTTTGAAAGAAAATTTAGATTAATGCTATGATTTTGCCACCATATTCTTGATTAAGTTAGACTTAGGACATATTGCCCACATCCCTGACATCCAGAGGTAAACCCTATTTTCCTCAGCGTGATGTAAATGGTGGTGCTGGTGACACCAACAGAGCTGTCCATCATTCTTGGGCTGTCGTGTGTGTATCTGTCTTGCAAGAGCACACAGGGAGCCCTGCAGAGTCAGCAGCAATGCGGATGGATGACAGGTTTGATGATGATGTGCTGTGTCATGCAGGCACACCCACACACACAGCCCTCACCTGGAACCATCCTGGAAGAAATGCTGCTTACCTGTTCTCACTCAAGTCTAGCACCCAGGCAGGATCACAAGCCCTGGTGGGTTCAGCCCATTCAGGCACGTCTCTTAGCAATGTCTGAATATAACTCAAGTCACTGTCAGGATCTATGGGAAAGCTAGAGCCCTGGTTACTGGGCAAAAATGAACACTATAAGTTATTGTTGGGAAGAAAGGGGTGGGACAAGAAGACAAGGCCCACTATTATAACAATGCAGAGAATGAAAAATGTTGAAAGGGAGACAGAGATAAAGGACTACGGGGTTTTTAGGGCTGAGTGTATGAAGAGCAGGCGATTTTCAAGCAGGCTTAGTGGCAGGTAAATCAAGAAGCAGCAAGAAGTGAGGACTGCTTTGAGGTGACCCAATCTTTGGGAAGTTTTGTGGACATGGAGACAGCCTGAACAGGCCCCCCACCAGGGTCAGGAGGCTAGTGAGGTGCCTCCCTCACGACACAGTGGCTTTATCAAAGCAGTTTCTTCTTTAGGTTTGGTGACCTACTGGGAGCAGACAAGTTGTGGCTGTGAACTCTTTATAACCTACTGCATTTGTTTACTTGGTGCCGTACTTTATAATGTGACTGTGATTCATGCCTTTAAGCTCTTTGAGATGGGAGCAGCCAGTTGTACTAGAGTAGCTTCTTGTGTAACTATAAATTATAACGTTTGGAGATAAAGATGCCACAAGCACCAGTTGTGCACGCAGACACCAGACACAGTGCTTGGGTGTGCATTAAACATTACACACTGTTTTCACCCCAGAGACGATCGTGTTTCCGTGGGGAAGCCAGGGAGATCCAATCAACAGCTGTGTCAGCACGGTTATTAGGTGGGTGGTGATCACCTTTTGCAGTGGGATGATGTGGAGTACATAGTGAGTTACAGCTTCCTAAAGGAGGTGAAATGTAAAATAAAGCAGAACTGGAACTTAACAAATGGCAGGTGAGGAAGGTGTGCACAAGGAATGTAGGAAAGAATAGGGATATTGAATGTGTGTCTGACTGCCACTGTGCAAAAGCACCTATGACATACGCCAGTTTTATGGGTTTAGCCCTGTTTTCCAGTTTTTCACAAAGTCAGGTTGTCTTTGGCACATTTCTTTTGGTCTAGCTTACCGATAATATTATTTCACTTCATTCTCACAGCCAGGAGTTGCCTGAAAGGACAGAAGGCCACCTACCCACTTTTTTTTCCTGTCCTTCACAAGTGTCCCAGCAGAACTGGGTAAACTTCTGGGGTGGTCCCCTCCACCCTGGGCCTTCCTGGCATGACTTTTGTCTCTGTTTGACTGACAGAGATTTACACAGATGGGATGGCCTGTGGTTACTAGTGACTGTTGGAAATATTCCATACACACCTACAGGTGAAGTCACACATTCTAAGGACTTGCAGACCAATTTCCCTTGCATATTCACCCATTGCTTTTGCATCTGTGTGCAAATCATGCACTGTCAAGTGTATCTTCTACATTTGATTTTAAGCTTCACAAAAATCCTTGAAATGGAAGTTGTGATCCTCGTTCCATAGACAGTCCAGGGTGCCTGAAGTACCTCTGGTGAGTGGTGCCCTAGAGGCACAGCTAGTGGACGGCTCACAGTCAGGACGCAGACCCCAGTCATCATGCAAAGAGTTCCTCGTCAGAATCCACAGCCTGCCAGATGCTTGGCCCCTGAGCTCCATAGCACTGTGTGCAAGGTTTGCTTCTATGTGCTCACACCCATCTCTCTAGGGAAAGTGTCTGTAGCATTAATGAGATTCTCTAAGGTATCCACGGCCCCAGAGATGAGCAGTGTGTAGTCACGCCCACCACCACAGCTCACATCTGTGTCTTTCCAGCTGTTGATCCTGGAGAATACCAACTCTTTCTGGTTTAAATTTCTGGCCTTTCTGATGTCTCTGAAATGTAGTGTCAGGTTCCCTTTGTCACGTGACTAACTTTGCCCAGACAATTGACGTCTATGATGTTGGTTATAAAATGTCCCTGATTATGGTCCTTTTTCCCCTCTGTTGTCTGTGATACAGTGTGGACACAGACACTGATTAAGAAAGCGCAACGTTTGAAAATAAAGATTGTAAGCATAAAAGGCTATACCTGCTGGAGCATTTTTTATACTTGAATATAGTAGCTTCTCTGGAAAGCTGACATTTGATTATACTTCCTACAATGTGCTGTGCAAAGTAAGAACACAGCCTACCTCTGGGCTCTGTCCCTTTGAGGTGCCCCTCATTCTCAGAGGTCCTTTGGTGCTCACAGAGCACCAGCTCTGTCTTGCCCCTGTCTGGACACCGAGAGCTTGACAATTACCCTGGCATTCAGCAGCACAAGGTATGATTTCCTTACTGTCTCATCAGGAGAACTGTACCCTGGCAGATGGTGTCTGAGAGCTAATTCTGAGACTCGTGGGAATAACTAGGTAGGTAGGTGGCCGGCTGTGGGAGAGAGATAGATTCAGAGAAAGTCTGAGGATGACAGAGCCAAGGAGTTAAGCCTTTCTTAGCCATCTTGTAACACTGGAGGGCGTGATGGCTGCCTGGGCACAGGTATCAGCTGGCTTGTTGTGGTTAACACAAGCGTAGTTCAGATCCCCAGGGCCATTCGCTCTCCTCTTTTGTGATATGTCGAGTGGTGGTTTCAGTGGATAATATGAATTGAAGAGGGAGAAACAGAAAAATACCTGAGTTTGCGTTTATAACAAGTCAAATGTCTATAGAACTTGGGCGGAGGATGGGAAAGTGAGTCAAGCTAGCAAATCTAAGTAATCCCTGATGCCCCTGGTAGGTTATCAGTTATTGGCACCCTTTCCTTCCCTCTTCCCAGCTCTATGAAAAGTCCCATTTGTTAGTTAACATAAACCCAAAGGAGCCCTGACTGGTGTGGCCCAGTGGGTCGGGCATTCCACAAACCTAAAGGTCACTGGTTCTAGTCCCAGGAGGTCAAGGGCACATGCCTGGGTTCAGGACTGATCAATGTTTCTCTCCCTCTTTTTCTCCTTTCCTTCCCCTCTCTCTAAAAAAAAATAAATAAAATATGTTTTTTAAAAAGCTAAACCCCAAAGAGTACTTAGACACTTGAGAGGTGACTGTCCACTTCAGAGCTGCCCAAGTAGAAATTACAGTCAGCAGTGGAAACTGTTTTACAACTTTTCTCTCAGAGTTATGGTTTACATTGTCTGTTGCTGTGTAACAAACTACTCCAAAAACTGAGTGATTTAACACATCAATGGTCCTACTAGCCTGGTGATTCAGTTGGTTGGAGCATCATCCTGTACACCAAAAGGTCACGGGTTCAATTCCCAGTCGAGGCACGTACCTATATTGTGGGTTTGACCCCCATTTTGGACATTCACAGAATCGACATTTCTCTCACACATCAATGTTTCTCTCTGCCTCTCTTCTCTCACTCTAAAGTCAACAAACATATCCCTGGTGAGAATTAAAAAAAAAGAAACCAGTGACCTATTATTTCTCATGACTCTGTGGGTTAGTAGGGCTTAGTGGGGTGGCATTGGCCCATCCCATGTGGGGTCTCCTGTACAGCTTCCTTCTGCTGGGTGCTGGGCTGGGGCTGGGATGTCCAGGATGACCTCCCTTCCTTCACCACCGTCTCTGAACTTGGCAGTGTAGCCTGAGTGTCTTACATGTCAGCTGATCCCCAGGTGAGTCCTGACGCTGCCCAAAAGTCAGCTCTGCCACATTCTGTTGGTCCCAGTAAATCACAAGGGGAACCCATGGTCACACAGCAGGGATAGAGCTTCCATCTTCAGTCCATCAGTTGCCTATTTCAGAGCACGTGCTTTGAGATTTAGAGCTTATTAAGCACATATACATAATTACCTTACATATTACATTAGGGCAATGATACCCTCACTCCTGGGAGGACCACAGCTCCAGGAAGAAAGGGACTTGGTCAGTGAGAGGAGGAGCTGGTTTTGTCCCCTGAAGGCTGAGCTCTGTGTCCTGCAGGTGTCCTGGGACAAAGCTTCACCCAGAGGGAGGGGGTCTGAATTTTGGAAACTCAGCATCAGGGTTGATAAAAAGGGAGGTGCTGACCTGGGTGAGTACTGTCTGGTCCAGTATGAAAGCAGCTGCATGACCTTCTTGCCTGGCTCATAAATGACTTCTGAGTGTAACGAGGATGGCCCCAAGGGGTGCAAGTCTCTGGCGAGTGTGACGAGCTAGAGGCCTGTGTGGTGGCTTCCCGGGGTTGCGGAGCCAGCAAGCCAGGCTTGTCTGTCTCTAAATTTCCAGGTCTGTGTTGTATGGGTGAATTGCTGCCACCGGGTTGGTTTGTAGTTATTTTGCTTTTCAAAATAAACTTCAGGAAAATTCTGGGAAAAAAGGAAAGCTCTGGAATGAACACCTTTTGCCATTTTTATTTTCCTCCCTAAATAAGTGTCTCCAGTGTCTCTTCATTTGCTTGTGCTCCAGGTGTCCAGCTTCCCCGATCGCCCCGTCACTGCCACAGTGGTGGCAGGTGTTTGCCTTAGGAGGCAGATATTTCCCAGTTGTTAATAACGTCCGTTTCTACCTCCATCACAAGATTGCAGTGTTGTTTTCAGCCTCTGTTGTGCTCAGTGTTTTCCCCCTTATTTCATGCACATGGTTTTACTGTCTCCTTGTGATAACAGTCCTTTCATGGGGCTGATTTGAGCCTCTCACTGTCTTAAGATCAGTTATTTTAAAACATTTCCTCACAATATTCTGTGTATTTTTCACAGCATAGAAATGGTTATATGATTAGACAGCTTCTCGTGTATGACCCAGTGTGAAAAATTTTTAGTAAGTATACACACAAACCAATCATTGACTGGGTTATCTTGGTGACAAGATATACACAGTCCTATGGAATTAGTATTTTGTAATCTGAAGTAATGAAGAGCCATTGCCTGAAATCTTGAGGTTTCTCAGAGTGTTCTGACAATGGTCCAAGTGTGGTTAATAGCTGCTATTTGCTTTGCTTTAAGCAGGAGTTAGGAGCCACAACCAGGAATGTCACAATTTTAGACAATCAGATATAATCAACTTCTGGAAATGCCGGTGGTGGGGGTAACGGAGGGCCAGCGGGGCTGAGAGTCAATGACAGTGTTTCAGTGGACAGTATCATGACTCCACCTCAATCCGGGAAGTCTCTGTTCTAATTGCATGCAAATCAATGGCAGGGTGACGGACAAGAGGTGATTGGACAGGAGGGGACAATCAGCACCAAGAAGGCAATGAAGTCTTTGCTGCTTCTTGGGACAAGCCACCATGGGAGCCACTGGCCAATCTGCTTCGTTCCAGCAGACAGCCATCTCTCCCAGCTTCTGAAGAACTTTCCATTACTCCTAAGGCACATGTCCCAACCTGCCCATTCTGTAGTTACTTTTGTACCTTATCTATCCTAAATCTGATTATAAATTTCTTAGGCACAATAATTCTTCCTTCTACCCATCTTTCTACTCACTGCCTGTAACTATGTCTGACTGTCATCTGGGTTTCAATTGATCCAGGATGGCATTGATCCTTGGGAAATGTATTAAAAATTGTGTTGTATAACCAAATTTACCCATAGTGCGTTGCGTTCTTTTGGTGACATTCATAATAACCACATGCTCTTGTATGGGGTTCGAAGTCTGAAATCTTTTTCAATTCGGTATGAGTTTAGAATGGGATTCTTATATGTGAATAAGGAAGTTGAATGTTGCCATTATAGAGAAGCTGATTATCCTAATTTTACTAAGAGAACTTAACTAAAAAACTTCTTGATTTCCCCAAAGTC
This sequence comes from Carollia perspicillata, assembly GCA_004027735.1. Lineage (NCBI taxonomy): Eukaryota > Metazoa > Chordata > Mammalia > Chiroptera > Phyllostomidae > Carollia > Carollia perspicillata. The sequence goes on along the minus strand of PVKM010029784.1, from coordinate 3,039 downwards.
ATGTGCTCTATAAGGGCATGTGAATGGGAAAAACTGACAAATGGATGGATCCATTCAGATAACTTACCCAAGTATTTCAGGTCACAAACCTTTTCTGTCTCTTAAGTTTTCCTAAATTCTTCTCTATCATTAAAACACCACTTAGAGTTAACTTTTTAAGTCTTCAGAGGCCTTGAGTTCCAAACCATTATTAAGTTTCCAGGGTCCAGGAGACTGCCGTTAGCAGTCATGGTACTTCTGCAGGACTGTCACAGGTTCTGCTGACCAGGTCTGTCTCATTTAAGATAAAATACTTGCTGTTTATACTGGTAAAACTACATTCCACAATTTAAATTTGTAAAATAGGGATTTAATTGCATTTCACATCGTTTAACTAAATACTAATGAAAATATTAACTATTTTAAAGTTTTTACCAAAATGATAAATAGATAGTTTAAATATTCAAGAAGAACAAAGGCTTTTAAAAGAAATATTTCAACTCTCTGCCTGACTCCTCTGCTTTTTCCCATCCTTTGCCCCCAGAGGAAAACAATGGCTTTGATTTCACAGAGTTTTTTGGTAATTGCCCCTATATTTCTAAAGAAGGTGCTTGTAATGCCCTTTATTGATTTATGGATTTCAGACCTATCGACATTTTCATTGATATTTGAAAGTTTAGTTTTTATCTAACCCCCACTACTTCCACCCAACATACACATCCCTTTCCTTCACCTTCCTAATGTAATAATGGCGCCTATTTTGGCTAAATAAATATTGGTTATTTGTGTCATTTTAACTATATACATAATTACTTCCTAACTAAGTTGTGTTTTGTATTGGTGTTGTTTCTGTACCACCTTTTCCCCACCTATGGAGTAAACGATGACTGCATTTTTCATTCTCTTAGTTTTGTATCTCTATTATTCAATATTGTTCCTACTCTTCCAACAAATCTGTCACATACCCGGGAATAATTTTTTCAAATTCCCAGACCTAGTTCTGAACACTATCTGTTCCATTTATTTCTTGGCATCTCCCTCCTTTCTGCTGCTCCAGTCTGAACAGGGTCCTGGAGGATGGCTGCCAACTCTCGCCCCTGGGCACACTTTGCCTCACCCCTGATCAGAGCTTCTGCATTCAGGATTCCATGTCTTCTTCTTTCTCCGTTTATACCCTTGTTTTGCTGATGTATATCTTCTAGTAGGTTTCTAAGAAAGGGAACACAGGAAGTAGGTAAATTTTTGTGTCCTCTGTGAAAAAAAATCTTTTTATTACCCCAAAGTTGGTTTTCTCCTTTCCTTTCCATTTTCTTTATTCTTATGAGTTTACACCTTTTTTCTTCACAGTTATTTAATTGGCATTTATGATAGGAGTGGAAATAAATAAAGATTTATTTAGGTTCAATTAACCAGAAGTTGCAATGTGTGGGTGTACATGTGTGTTTTATAAACTCACTGTCTCTGTCCCAGTTTTTATCAAGTAATTGTGCAACACGTGCAGAGTAAGCCCATCTCTGTGCTCGACCCACCCTTGAAGATTGACATGACAGTGCAGTGCTGAGAAATGATGAAATGAGAATCAGAGAAGTTGAGAAACTTTCCCGAGGCCACACAGTTCATGATCGGAAGAACTGAGATTTGAACCCAAGCATGACTCAAAAAAGACTGTTCTCTTTCCACCCTACAATGAAATAAGCAAACCCCAAGAGATTTCCATGACTGGTGTGACTCAACTGGTTGGGTGTTCTCCCACAGAACAAAATGTCACTGGTTCAATTCTTAGTCAGGGCACATGCCTGGATTTTGGTCCAGGTCCCTTGTTGGGTATGCTACTGATCAATGTTTCTCTTGCACCTCAATGTTTTTCTCCCAATTTTCTCCCTCCCTTTCTCTCGCTCTTAATAAATAAATAAATAAATAAATAAATAAATAAATAAATACAATCTTGCAACCCCCCCCCCCAAGAGACAAGGGCACACATCCCCATGTGCTAGAATGAACGATGGCTTCCTGGTGACTGGGAAGGGCTTCAAGGAAGAGGCACAGAAAGATAAGTGGGAAGTGTAATTTCAGGTTGAGTGAGTCACAGGAGCAGGCGGAAGGTGCCAGCAATGCTGAGAAGCAGCAGGTGCCAGGTAGCATGTCTGCAAGAGATGGGCTACAAGATGAAAGAAGAAAGTGTGAGAATCCAGGCTTGGGAGTGGGCATCTCCACCCTGTTACATACCTGACCTTAGGCAAGTTACTTCCCTAAGAAAGGGCTTCACTTGTAAGATGGGGATGACAACAGCTTCTTTAAAGCACTTGATGAATATAAAATATTCTTATTAGCCTAGAAAGGCCCGTGGTGCTTATAAAAGACTTGGATTGGCAATCTGAGGAATTCGTCCTATTTTTACAGGGAAAGGAGAAATAGAAAATAAGTCTTAGATGGTCCAGTGGGTAAACCAGTCTGCTGACTGAGGTCTAACTCTGTGCTGTGAGTGGCAGCTGGCAATGGCTCTGTGGTGTCTCCAGGGCGGCTGACAAGCATGGTGGTATCGAGCACTGTCCGCGGAACAGTGTTTGTTCTCAGGGGGAGAGCAGTGGAAAATTTTGAGCTGCAGTTACAAACCATGTGCACGGAAACCGAAGATACTCACTTAAAAGAAAAATCACAGTGCTTTTTGAACTCAATGACAGCATGGGCCATTATCTGCTTTTCTCTCTTGCCAGCTCTAGAGTTTTCCTGGGATGTTATCAGGGCAAGTGTCAGAACAATGCTCACTCTGTTTTGTTTTTAACCTGAATTACAAATTACCCGCCAGCTGATGTAGGCCAGGCAAGGAAGCTTCTCCTGAATGCTGAACTTTTGCAAAAATGTGGAGGCTTGGTGGCGGTAGTCCTTTTTATTCCTCTTCTTTTTCCTAATGAAGGTACTTTTTGTGTTTAGTTTTTGAGGACTACTGAAGATTGTTTGAGAACTTGACTGCTGTGCAGAGTAGTACTGACGTTTCTGCTGCCAACTGTTATTTATTATTCTTTTAAAAAAATCAAACAAGCAAAAGCTATGCCTCTAAAA
>PVKM010029783.1:0-17602 GCA_004027735.1 Carollia perspicillata | reverse complement strand
CTTTCTTTCTTTTTTTTTTTTTTTGCCCGTAGCTGTCCAGTTCTCTCATCATTTTTTGAGAGACTATTTTTACTCTATGTTATGGTGTTGCCCCCTTTGTCAAATATTAACTGACTGTAGTGACTTGTGTTTATTTCTGGGCTCTCTGTTCTGTTCCATTGGTCTATGTGCCTGTTTTTATGCCAGTACCAGGCTGTTTTGATTAGAGTGGCCTTGTAATACAGTTTGGTATCAGGTATTGTGATCCTTCCTACATTGTTTTTCTTCTTCAAAATTGCAGCTGCTATTCGGGGTCGTTTATGGTTCCATATAAACTTTTGAAGTGTTTGTTCTATGTCTGTAAAATATGCCATTGGTACTTTAATGGGTACTGCATTGAATCTGTATATTGCTTTGGGTAATATGGACATTTTGATGATGTTAATTCTTCCAATCCATGAACATGGTATATGTTTCCATTTGTTTGTGTCTTCCTTGATTTCATTCTTCAGTGTTGTGTAGTTTTCTGCACACAGGTCTTTTATGTTCTTGGTTAAGTTTATTCCTAGGTATTTTATTTTTCTTTTTGCTATATCGAATGGGATTTTTTTTCTTGATTTCTGCTTCTTCTGTTTCATTGTTGGTATACAAAAATGCCTTTGATTTCTGCATATTGACTTTGTATCCTGATATTTTGCAAAATTCATTTATTAGGTTGAGCAGTTTTGGGGTGTTTTAAGTCTTTTTTGTCTGGTATATGTATTGCTATGCCAACTTTTCTTTTCTATCCATTTGCTTGGAATATTTATTCTGGATCTTCATTTTCAGTCTCCATAGCTCTTTTGTTCTGAGGTGTGTCACTTGTAGGCAGCGTATGTGTGGGTCAAGTTTTCTTATCCATTCAACTACTCTATGTCTTTTGATTTGAGCATTTCATCCTTTAACATTTAAGGTTATTATTGATACATATTTGCACACACACCCCTTTTTATCTGTGTTACACTCTCTTTCACTTCTTTCCTTTCTCTTCCTATAGTAGTCCCTTTAGTAAACCTTGTAGTGTTGGTTTGGTGGATATGTATTGTTTCATCCTTTTTTTCTAGGAAAACCCTTATCTCACTTTCCAGTTTAATTGAGAGCCTCACTGGGTAGAGTCATCTTGTTTTCAGGTCTTTGTTTTTCATTACTTGATATATCTCTGCCATTCTCTCTTGGACTGCAGTATTTCTGTTGAGAAATCACCTGCTAGCCTTATCTGAGCCCCTTTGTATGTTACTTCTTGCCTCTCCTTTGATGCTTTGAAGATTCTATCTTTGTCTTTAGTAATCAGCATTTTAAATATGATATGTCTTGGAGTTAGCCTCTTTGGGTTCATCTTAATTGGGGCTCTCTGTGCTTCCTTAAGTTGCATGGTTTTTCCCTCTCCAGGTTCAGAAAGTTTTCTGTCATTATTTTTTCAGACAGAGTTTATATCCCTTGTTCCTTTTCTTCTCCTTCTGGTATTTCTATCATTCAAGTGCTGTTGAGTTTCATGTTATATTAGAGTTCTTTTAATCTATCTTCATATTTTTTTAGCCTTTTTTATTGCAGCTGCTCTATTTGGGTGTTTCTTTCCACCTTGTCTTCCAGCTCACTAATTCAGTTCTCTCCTTCATCCAGCCTGCTTATAATTCCTTCTAGTGTGATTTTTATTTCCAAAATTGTATTTTTCATTTCTTTCTGTTTTTTTTATAGTTTCTATTTCCTTTTTCATGCTGTTTTAGTTCTCACTCAGTTTCTTGTAGTTGTCTGTGTGTTCCTTGAGCTTCTTTACAACCATTATTTTGAATTCTATATTTGATAGTTTGCTTTCCTACATTTTATTTGGGAGTCTTCCATTCCTTTTGATTGCAGGTTCTTTTTTGTCTCCCCATTTTAGGCAACTCTTTTTGTTTGTTTCTGCACTTTCTGACACTTTGCTTTGCTAGCTGTCTTTGTAGGGTTAACTTCTATAGTAGAAATTCTATGGGGTTCAGTGGTATGGTCTCTTTGATATCCTTGTTGGGACACTCTAGGTTTGCCCTTTCTTCTGTTTGCATAAGCTCTCTTTTAGTTCTTGGGCTTTTACCCTTTGGTGGTTCCATTGTTAGTAGGTTCTCTCCTCCAGCAGGTATTGTGATGTTCGCATCTCCCACCTGTTCTTGGTGATCAGTGGCAGGACATAAGCAAAATGCATTAAAACATTGAGAGAGTATTCTATTGAATTTAAAATATCAGCAAGTAGAGAAGAGATAGGAGATCCTTCAGATAAGTATAACATTAACTGTGATACTTCACCCAATGAGCCACTTTTTATAAAAGGTGAAAGATACATAAATCTCTTGTTAAAGGGGAGGAAGATTTTGGGCTGAATCCAGAAAACAGAGCACTTTCGCAAGGTTAGATGATGAGATATGTTGAGAGTGAAGGATAGAAAGTAGGCATAGTGTGTCAGGGAATAGAGTTAACCACAACAATAATAAAACTCAGGAATAAATTGAAATGGGCTAAGATCAGGGAGGGGTGCCAAATAGTGTTTACAATTGTATGAAACAATAATTATTTACAATTATACCAGAACAACAATATTATGACAAGAAATATATGATTTGGATAACAAGAATTGAAATACACGATCAAGAGTAGTGTGTCATTGGAACACAAGTGAAGTGAAAGAAGGAAAATTAAAATAAAATAAAGAGAGAATAAGGAAAACCGGTTAAACAGTGCAGTTAAACAGAGAAATAAAACAAAGAAAACTGAACAAAAAAACAGAAATAAGAAAATATTAATAAAAAGAAGCAAAAATAATGAAAAACTAACAATACAAATAAACAATAAAATACCAGTTCTAATGGATAGCAAAGTGAAATTTGTTCCAGTTTCTCAGTTTTGGGGGTTAGCCTTGGGCTCCCCCTTTGGATCTGTCTCTGGGCTTTTCACAACTCCAGGACTTATTGTCTCACTTGGGGGAAGAAAAAGAAAAAAGAGAGAGAGAGATGAAAGAAAAAATAAGATTCCTGCTGACTTTAAACCTGTTGAGTGAGTTTTGCTGGTCTTCTTGGATGCCACAAGAAGAGGGGTCTGGGATTCACTTTTCTCCCTTCCTATGGTTTTGTGAGGATGGGGGCCAGGTCTGGGCCGCAATATTCACAGTTTTCCAGCCTCCAGCCTAGGTGTTCCTTAAGCTGCCAGGCCCCTACTGTTCATCTATGCCAGGCCTTCACCTTTAATTCACCAGTTGCACTGAGGTCCGTGCGGTGTGCCTCCTTCTTTCTCTTTTCCAGCCCACTGTGGCCTGAAGCCCACTGCTGGGCAAGCAGTGCCAATCAGCCTCTGGGCAAGCAATGTGATTCAAGTGCATGCAGGCAACTCAAATCAGTCTCAGGGCTACTGGTGCCTTGAGCAGCCAGAATCAGCTGCAGGGCAAGGGTTGCCAGTCAGCCTCCAGGTGAGTGGCCTGACTCAGCTGCTGGGCTAGCAGCCTGAGTCCTACACAGGCAAGCAGCTGGAATCAACCTCAGGGCCAGTGGGACTAAATACCTGCTGAGCAAAGTGCCCAAGTCAAGGTCAGGCACCAGCTGGAATTCACAGTTGGATGAGCAGCCTTAGCCAAGTGCAGGCACACAGCTCGAATCACCCTCTGGGCAAGCCACCCATTTACTTAGCTAGCATGTGGCTTTACACACAGAACAACTTTCTGACAAGTCCGGACACTATCAGGGTCAGGGTCAGACACAGCCCAACTCTTCTCCCTTCTCCAGGTGTTGCCCAGCTCTCTGATTTGTCTGGCAATGACCTCTCTGGTAAGGGAAAGGTAAATACCATATGATTTCACTCATCTGTGGAATCTAATGAAAAAAATGAACTAAGAGGAAAAATAGAGGGAGACCATAGATAGGGAGCAGGTTGACAGCTCTGGGTTGTGCAGTTAGGGGGCAGAGGGATCAAGCAAAAAGGAAAAAGCACCCATGGACTTGGACAACAGGGAGGAGATTGTGGGGCTATGGGGAAGCATGTATAAAAGGGATAAATGGTAATGGAAAATTCAATAAATATTTAAAATTAAAAATAAAAAAACAAACTCATAGAAACAGGGAGTAGAGGGGTGATAACCAGACAGGTGCTGGGTGTAAGGAGAATATAGAGCTGTTGGTCAAATGGTACAAATTTACAGTTAGAGAATAATTAAATTATTGGGATCTAATACACAGGGTTGTGAATATAGGTAACAATATTGTATTATATACCTAAAAGTTGCATGATAGTAAATCTTAATTTTTTCAGTTTCAAATTCTCATTAGTTATTTGTTATATTGCAATTTTATTCTTTATTTTTATTGTTGAAATTATTACAGATGTCTCTATTTTTCCCAGTTTTTTCCTCCTCCATCTAGCCCCTGCTCCTCTTGCCTTTGTCTATTACATCATTATTGTCTGTGTCTATGAGTTATGCACATATGTTATTTGGCTAATCTTTTTACCTTCTTTTATCTTGTTCCCCCACTCTTCTCTGACAGCTGTCAGTGTTTTCCATATGTCCATGACTCCATTTTTGTTCTGTCAGTTTATTTTGTGCATTAGATTGAGATTATATGGTATTTGTCTTTCTCTGACTGTATTATTTCACTTAAGATAATAATTTCCAGGTATACCCATGCTGTGGCAAAAAGATGAGATTTCCTTCTTTTTTACAGGCACAAAAAAGAAACGGTAATTAAGTAAGATGATGAAAGTGTTAGCTAACATTATGCTGGTAACGGTTTTGCAATATATATGTATCAACTCAACAGATTGTACTCCTTATATTTACATAGTGTTATTTGTCAATTATTTTAATAAAGCCAGAATAAACTCAAAAAGCAAATAAAAACCCCACTCATACTATGAACACATGACTCAATATCAAAATTAGAGACACTACACAAAATGAAAATTACAGACCAATATACCTCAATTGATTAAAGGTCAATGTACAAAGTCAATTTTATTTCGATATAATAGTATTGAAAATTAGAAATTAATATTTAATAAACAGCATAATTTATAATAACATTGATACTTAAATATATATGTATAAATCTAACAAGTATAATTAAGGTTTCTATCTTGAAAATGACAATAAAAATGTTTAAAAACACTAAAAAATTAGGAAGAAAAAAAGAAAATGACAAATATCCTTAATTAATTATTAGGGAATTTAATCTAGCAACACATAAAACAAGTAATACATCACAAACAAATGGAATTTATTCCAGGAATCAAGGTCTGTTCAATATTTAATAATAAATCAATTAACCTACCATATTAATGGTTCAATAAAAGTGAATCATTACTATATTAATAAAAGCAGCAAAATTATTTGACAAAATTCAATACCCATTCATTTATCATATTCTCAATAAAACTAAATAGAGGTTAACTTATTTAATCTAATCAAAGCAATTATAAAAAGACTACAACTAACTGTATACTTACTAGTAAAAGATAGAATGCATAACTATTAAGATCAGGAATAATTCAAGGATTTCTGTGTCACAGTTGTTGAACATCATATTTACAACACCAGCCAGTGCAAGCAAAGCAAGTAAAGTAAATGAATCATATATAACTTGGAAAGAAAAAAACTTTTTTCAAATGGTGCTATAACCAACTTAGGAAATCTCACTGATCTACCAAAATGTGAAAAATAAATGAGTTTTAAAAATTCACAGGATTTTATTGCTTTTATTATTATTTTATGGATAATGTTTCAGTTACACTTGTGCTCATTTTTCCTGTTACTATCCTATCCCCTAACCTTCCCCCACCTTCCACATTCAGTCTTCTCCTCCACATTATCTTTGTCCATGGGTCCTTTATACATGTTCCTTGACTCTGCCACTTCTTTCCCCCATTGTCCCACCCTCTCCCCTCTTATCACTTTCAGTTTGTTCTTTATTTTTTTTTTTTGTCTCTGTTTCTACTTTGCTCACAAGTTTTTTTGTTGGTTAGGTCCACTTACAGGTGCGATCATATGGTATTTGTCTTTCTCTGACTGGCTTATTTCACTTAGCATAATATTCTCCAGTCTCATTCTTGCTGTCATGAAAGGTAGGTGTTCCTTATTTATTTCTGTTGTGCAGTATTCTATTGCATAAATGTACCACAGTTTTTCAATCCATTCATTTGCTGATAGTCATTTAGATTGTTTCCAGCACTTGCTATTGTAAATAACACTGCTATGAATATTGGGGTGCATAGGTTCTTTTGAATTAGTGTTTCAGGATTCTTAGGGTATAAGACCAGCAGTGAAATTGCAGGATCAAATGATAGTTCAATTTTTTAAGGAAATTTCATAAAGTTTTCCACAAACATTGCACCAATCTGCATCCCCACCAACAGTGTACTAGAGTTCCCATTTCTCCACAGCCTCACCAGCACGTGTGTCTTGATTTGGTTATGATGACCATTCTGACCACTGTGAAGTGACATCTCATTGTGATTTGAATTTCCATCTCTCTGATGGCTAGTGATTCTGAGAATCCTTTCACTTGTATCTGGGTACTCTCTATGGTCTTCTTGGGGAAGTGTCTGATCAGGTTCAGGTCCTTTGCCCATTTTTAATAGGATTTTTGTCTTCATGGAGTGGAGTTGTGTGTGTTCTTCATATGTTTGGGAGATCAAATTATTGTCGAAAGTATCATTGATGAATATATTTTCACATACGGATGTTTCTCTTTTGATTTGCTGATGTTTTCCTTAGCCATGCATAAGCTTTTTTATTTTTATTTTTAAAGATTTTATTTATTTATTTTTAGACAGAGTGGAAAGGTGGGAAAAGGAGAGGGAGAGAAACAGCAAAATGCAGTTTCCTCTTGTGCACCCCCTACAGGGGACCTGTCTTGCAACCAGGCCATGTGCCCTGACAGAGAATTGAACCAGCCACTCTGGTTCACAGACCAGTGCCCAATCCCAAGAGCCACACCTGCCAAGGGAAGATTTTTTTTTTAAATTTGATGTAGTCTCCTTTGTTTATTCTTTCCTTTATATCCCTTAATCTAGGGGACTTGTCAGTGAAAATATTGCTGCATGGAATATCAGAAATTATCCTACCTAAGTTCTCCTCTAGGAACCTTATGGTGTTACAACTTGTATTTAAGTATTTTATCCATCTTGCATTGTTTTTTTTTTGTGTGTGTGTGTGTGTGTGTACATATGGTATAAGTTGATGGCTGAGTTTCGTTTTTCTGCAGGTAGCTGTCCAGATTTTCCAACATCATTTGTTGAAGAGGCTATTTGTAGTCCATTTTCTGTTCCTGATTCCTTTGTCAAATATTAACTGATCATAGACACAAGTGTTTATTTCTCAGTTCTCTACTAATTTCCATTGATCTATGTGTCTGTTCTCATGCCAGTAACACACTGTTTTGAATACAGTGAACTTTTAATATCATTTGGTATTAATAATCATGATTGTTCCTACTTTGTTCTTCTTTCTCAAAAAAATTTGAAGCCATTTGGGTCATTAATAGTTCCTTATAATTTTTTGAAATGATTTTTCTATACCTGTTAAATATGTCATTGGTATTTTAATATGGATTTATTGAATCTATAAATTATTTTGTGTAATATGGACATTTTAATGATGTTAGTTCTTCCAATCTATGAACAAGGTATATGTGTCCATTTATTTATGTCATCCTTAATTTTTTATTCAGTGTTGTGTAATTTACAAGCACAGGGTTTTTACCTCCTTGATTAAGTTTCTCCCAAAGTACTTCATTTCTCTTGTATAGCAAATGTGATTTCCCCTTACATTATTTTTCTGATATTCCATTGTTAGCATTTTTAAAATGCCTTTGACTTCTGGATATTGACTGTGTATCCCACTGTTTTGCCAAATTAACTTATTAGGTTGAGTAGTTTTTTGGTGGAGTCTATAGGGTTTTCTATGTACATTATCATGGTATCAGGAAACAATGATGGTTTTACTTCTTCCTTTCCAATTTGGCTCCTTTTATTTTTTTTTCTTGTCTGATCACTGTGGCTAGCACTTCCAATAATATGTTGAATAGAAGTGGTGAAAGTGGACCCATCTGTCTTATTCCTGATCTTACTGAGAAAAATTTTGTTTGTGCCTGTTGACTATGATATTGGCTATAGGTCTCTCATATTTGGCCTTTATTATGTTGAGGTATGATCACTCCACTCCCACTTTTCTGAGTGTTTTAATCATAAATGGGTACTGTACCTATCAAATGCCTTTTCCACATCCATTGACATGGTCATGTGATTTTTGTCTTTCCTTTTGTTTAGGTGAAGTATTAAGTTTACTGATTTGAGAATATTGTACCTTCCCTAAATCCCTGGGATGAATTCCACTTGATTTGTGTATATGCTCTTTTTAATGTATTGCTGGATGCAGTTTGGCAATGTTTGGTTGAGAATTTTTGCTTTGATGATTATCAGCAATATTGGCCTGTAGTTTTGTGTCTTTGTTTGTTGGGAACTTCCCTCCCTGGTTTCAGGAGCTGTAAGTGCCCCCCGCATGGCTAAGGCTGAGTGATCAACCTCTGGACCATAAGCCACTATGGAGACAGAGCTTATCTCCCTGGAAGAAGCACTGCTTCTGCTCCTTTTTTTCATAAGTGGCCTCCAATGATTGATCAGTTAGCTGATGATTCGTAAGATTCCCCAAGGGGGGAATGACCTAGGACAGGCATGATCATGTGGAGGCCCCAGGGAAGGACTTGGGGGCTATGGAGAAAAGGGGTGCTGGACCCTTGCCCCTCAGCTTTGATGAAGCCTGACTCCCCTGAGTCCTCAAGAAGTCTCTGATAATTCCTTGGCTACCTTGCCTCCTCTGGTTGACTTAAGCCTGAAACAATGACAGAGGGTGGTGCAGCCCTGTGCTGGATAGGGCAGGCTCCCTGGGTAATCAGGCTTGAGAAAAAATATGTAAATTCCTGTGAGGCCTGCTTTGCTAAGAATGCTTTTAGTTAAAGACCTGACAAGAAACGAGTTTACTTTCCAAAGTTTTATAGCCTTTTAGCTGGCATAACCTAAATCAGAATAAGCCCTGATGGTTCCTTATCTATCACCTAATCCTTACTACCTGAGACTGATTAATAAGTTTTACCTGAATTCCTGTGCAGGAAACCCAACAAAACCACTGTCCAGGCAAGAGTCAGCACACTCTCCCCTTGAGAGAATTGTCAGGCTACTCCTAGTCACTCTCCCCTTGAGAGGATGGCCAGGCCACTCTGTGGTGCTCCCTCCTTGAGGGAGTAGCTGTACCATCCCCTTTTCCTCCACAGGACTCTTTAGTCCATGTGAATTTGTCTCATGTCTCATCCATAACGCCACAGGCACTGTGAGCCGGTGCCTGCATCATTTGTTGTTTTGGGGATTAGGATGATACTAGCCTCATCAAAAGAATTTGGGAGTCTTCCTTCTTCTTGGATTTTTTGCAATAGTTTGAGAAGAGTAGGAGTCAGCTCTTACTTAAATGTTTTGAAAAATTCTTCTGTGAAACCATCTGGACCAGTGTTTGTGTGTACCTGGATTTCATTAATTAGTACTTAAATTTCACTAGCTGTTATGAGTCAATTCTGGCTTTCTACTTCTTCTGAGTTCAGTTTTGGAATATTATTTGTTTCTAGGAATTTGTCCCTATCATCCAGGTGTTCAAGTTCTTGGCATATCATTATTCATAGAAATTCCTTACAATACTTTATGTGGTATCAGTTGCAATTTCACCTTTTTCAATTCTGACTTTATTTATTTGCATACTCTATATTTTTTCTTGATGAGCCTAGTTAAAGGCTTGTTGATTTTTTTTATCTTTTCAAAGCATCAGCTCCTGTGTTTATTGACCTTTCGAATTGTTCTTTAGTCTATATGTCATTTAATTCTGTTCCAATATTGAATATTTCCTTTCCTCTAGTCACTCTGGGCTTTGTGGTTGTTGTTCCTCCAGTTCTTGTATATATAGGGATAGGTTGTTGATTTGAAAATTTTCTGTCGTTTTTTAGTAGGCCTGTATTGCTATAAACCTACTTCTAGGACTGCTTTCACTATAATCCATAGGTTTTGGACACTTTGTGTTCATTTTCATTTGTTTTCTGAAATTTTCTTATTCCTTCATTGATCTCATCATTAACCTATACATTGTTTAATGGCATACTATTCAGTCTCCATGAATTTGAATGTGTTTTTTACATTTTTTTATTTTAATTGTTGTGGAAGCAGAGTTCTTGGTGTTTACTCCCAGCCCAGCCCACCCCCCAGTGCTCCCCACTTCCCACCCATTTACACAACCCTAGTTTCTGTCTATGTGTGTTTCATATTTATTCCTGCAAACTGTCCCCCCTTTCCTCAGAAATTTTCTCCTCTCTCCCCTCTGATCAGTGTCAGCCTATTGTCTATTTAAGTGTCTTTGGTTATATTTTGCTTGTTAGTTTGTTTTGTTGCTTAGGTTCTTCTTAAAGGTGAGATCATATGGTATTTGTCTTTCACCACCTGCCTTATTTCACTTAGCATAATGCTTTCCAGTTCCATCTATGCTGTTGCAAAGGGTAGGAGCTCCTTCTTTCTTTCTTATGCATAGAATCCCAGTGTATAAAATACCATAGTTTTTTGATTCATTCATTTACTGATGGGCACCTAAGTTGCTTCCAACACTTGGATTTTGTAAATTGTGGTGCTATGAACATTGGAGTGCATAGGTTCTTATGGACTGGTGTTTCAGGGTTCTTAGGATAAAATCCTAGCAGTGGAATTGCTGGATCAAAAGGCAGATCCATTATTAGTTTTGTGAGAAAATTCCATACTGTTTTCCTTAGTGGTTATACCAGTGTCCAATCCCACCAACAGTGTACTAGGGTCCTCTTTTCTCCTCAACCTCTCCAACACTTGTTGTTCGTTGCTTTGCATATGATGGTGATTCTGACTGGTCTAGAGTTGTATCTCACTGTGGTTTCAATTTGCATCTCTCTGATAGCTAGCAATTCCAATCATCTTTTCAAGTGTCTCTGTATCTTCTATATGTCGTCCTTGGGGAAGTGTCTGTTCAAGTCCTTTGCCCACTTTTTAATTGGGTTGCTTGTCTTCTTAGAGTGGAGTCATGTAAGTTCTTTGTATATTTTAGAGATTATACCCTTGTGTGAGGTATCATTAGCAAATATGTTTTCCCATATGGTTGGTTCTTTTTTTATTTTAATGCTGTTTTCTTTAGCTGTACAGAAGCATTTTATTTTGATGAGATTCCATTTGTTTAGTTTTTCTTTTATGTCCCTTGCTCTAGGGAATATATCAGTAAAAATGTTGCTGCATGAAATATCTGAGATTTTCCTGCCTATGTTCTCCTCTAGGACTTGAATGTTGTCACAGCTTATGTTCAAATCTCTTTTCCACCTTGAATTTATTTTAGTGTATGATGTAAGTTGGTGCTCGAGTTTTATCTTTTTGCATGTAGCTGTCCAGTTCTCCAACACCAATTGTTGAAGAGGCTATCTTTACTCCATTCTATGTGGCTGCCCACTTTGTTCCATATTAATTGACCATAGAGACTTGGGTGTATTTATTGTCTCTCTGTTTGGTTCCATTGGTCCATGAGCCTGTTTTTATGCCAGTACCAGGCTGTTTTGATTACAGTGGCCTTGTAATACACTTTGCTATCAGGCATTGTGCTCCCTCCTACTTTGCTCTTCTTTCTCAAAATTTCTGGAGCTAATCAAAGTTGTTTATGGTTCCATATAAATTTCTGAATTGTTTGTTCTATGTCTGTGAAATATACCATAGGTACTTTACTAAGTATTGCACTAAATCTGTAAATTTTGGGAGGTAGTATTGACATTTTGACGATGTTAATTTTTCTGAACATGGACACGGTATATGTTTACATTTGTTTGTGTCTTCCTTGATTTATTTCTTCAGTGTCATGTAGTTTTCTGCATACAGGTCTTTCACCTCCTTGGCTAGGTTTATTCTTAGGTATTTTATTTTTCTTGTTGCTATATCAAATAGAATTTTTTTCTTCATTTTGCTTCTGCTGTTTCATTGTTGGTATACAAAAAATGCCTTTAATTTCTGGATATGGACTTTGTATCCTGCTGTCTTGCCAAATTCATTCATTGGGTCAAGTAGTTTTTTGGTGGAGTTTATGGGATTTTCTACGTACACTATCATGTCATCTGCAAACAATGACAGTTTTGTTTTCTCCTTTCCAATTTGGATGCCTTTTATTTTGTTTTCCTGCCTGTGTTCCTCTCTTTCTCTCTCATTTCCTTCCTTTCCTTAGAGCAGTCCCTTTAGCATGTCTTGCAGAGCTGGTTTGGTGAAGGTGTACTCTTTTAGACTTCTTTTGTGTGGAGAGCTCCTTATTTGGCCTTCTATCTTCATTGAGAGCCTTGCTGAGTAGAGTAGCCTGCGTTGCAGGCCTCTGGTTCTCATTACTTGGATTTCTTGCCATTCTCTTCTTGCTTCAAGTGTTTCCATTGAGAAGTTAGCAGCTAACCTTATTGGGGCTCCATTGTATGTTACTTCCTGTTTCTCCCTTGTTGCCTTTAAGGTTCTCTCATTGTCTTGGAATTTTGCCATTTTAATTATGATATCTCTTGAAGTGGACCTCTTTGGGTTCCTCTTGATTGGGACCCTCTGTGTGTCCTGGATTTGTATGACTTTTTCTGTCATCAAATTAGGGAAGTTTTCCATCATTACTTTTTCAAGTAGGTTTTCTATCCCTTGCTCCTCTTCTTTTCCTTCTCATATCCTTATTATATAGATATTATTATGTTTCATATTGTCCTACATTTCTCCTAATCCCACGTCATTCTTTCTGAGCCTCTTTTCTTTTTCTTGGTCTTTCTGGGTGTTTTTTTTTTGTACGTTGTTTTCCAGCTCACTGATCTGATCTTTGGTTCATGGGTCCTGCTTTTGATTCATTCTACTGTGTTCTTCAGTTCAGAAATTGTATTCTTCATTTTTTCGTGACCCTTGTTGATAGTTTCTATGTCTTTTTTCATGTCTATATAGTTTTTAGTGAGTTCATTGTAGTTTATCTGTAGTTTCGGGTAGCTCATTGTGAGCTCATTGAACTGCCTGATGACCATTGCTTTGAATTCAATATCTGATAGTTGACTTGCCTCCATTTTATTTCATTTCATTTCACATTCTTCCTGAGATTTTCCTCCTTTCCTTTCATTTGAGGATTGTTTCTTTGTCTTCCCATTGTTTTTGAGACTCTTCTAGTTAGCTTCAGCTTCTTCAGTTGATCTGTTCTGGCTCCCTGGATTTATGGTGTGAACTTCTATGGTAGAATACCTGTGAGATTCTGTGGTGCAGTCTCATTGATCTCCCAAGCTTGCTGGTCTTGGGCTGTTTTTTAAGTTGGCTCTGTGTTTGTCTTTGGGTTTTGATTGTTGTTGGGTCTTTCTTTGGTGGGTACTTCACACCAGCTGGTTAATTGAAGGTAACTCTGTCCACCACTTTTTGTATTTTGTTGTGCTGGTGAAGGCAAGTTGTGTTGAATCTGGTTCTTCCATGTGTACAAGGGTTTGAAGATTCTCTTTTGCTCTTGTTCAGTTGTTTGTACTGGGTTGTTTCTCCACTATTTAGTTGTATTTGCAGATACGTCCTGAATAGAGGTTTATGTGGTTTCCAATCCCTCCTTCACCTTCTTCTGTTGTTATCTGTTGGTGGTTCCTTTGTTGTTGGGTTTTATTTTCCAGTAAGTATCCTGGTGTTTACCAGTTCAACCTACTCTTTTTGTGATCAGTTGGAGGGGAAGGCAAAATGGTTTAAGACAGCAAGAGAATATTCTATGTTATTTACAATAGCAGCTAGTAAAGAAGAGATAGGAGATCCTTGGCTATTTATAGTGTTAGCCATGATCTTCCACCCAAGTAACCACTTTTTAGAAAGGATGGAAAGTAGATGAGACTCTTGTTGAGGAGGGAATGATTGTGAGTTGTATCTTGAAAGCACTGAATTTGTGGAAAGTCAGATTCTGAGGTAAGGAGAGAGTAAAGGATAGTAAATAGGTGTTTCATGTGAGAGAATAGAGTTAACCAGTATAGTAATAGAGTTCAGGAAACCATGATGTTGGCTAAGATCTGGGAGGCATGTTGTATAGTATTTACAATTGTATGGAACAGCTATCATTTACAATAATATTAGAGCAACAATCATATGACAGAATCTATGTTATCTGGATAACAAGGATAGGGGATACAGGACCTTGAATAGTGTGCTAAAGGAACACAAGTGACATGAAAGACAGTAAACTAGCAATACACTGTGAAAGAGAGAACAGGGGAAACCTGTCAAATGAAATAATATAACCAGCCAAGCAAAGATGACTACAGAAATAAGGGATATTAAATAAAAGATGTAAGAATAATGAAAAAATAATAATGCAAATATGCAGTACCTTGTAGGTCTTCTGTAATAGCAAAGTGAAATTTGTCTCACTGTGTCAACTGTTGTGATTCCCCCTCTTTGAGTACATCTCTGCTCTTTTCACAGTTCCAGATTTTATTGTCTTACTTGTGGGTATTAAAAAAAAGCAGAATAAGGGAGGAAGAAGAGATGGAAGTGGAAAGAAAGGAAGAAGGAATGAAACAGGAAAGAAGGAAAGAGAGGAAAAACATATTGAAAGATAAAACAGTAGTAAAAATTTAGAAAAAAGATTGATTTTTAAAAAAGAAAAAAAAAAACACCTCTTTTTGGTATTTAACTGGCCAAACTGGTTTTTCTGGTCTTGCTAGCTGCAGCAGGCTGTGGGGAGATTGGTATGGCTCTTCTCCTTTCTCGATGTGCACCCAGCCAGTGTTGCCTGTACTGTCCCTAGAGCTAGTCTGGCACCTCTCCCAGGAGCCTTTGGTGTGGGATCCAGGTCTTCCTCAGAGGTTCTTTCCCCTGCTTACTGCTGCGGGTTGGAGTGTGGGCGTTTGCACTCAGCCAGGCTGCCTCAGTTTCTTCCCAGTGCTATGGGTATGCACAGAGACTTTTGTGTGGGTTCTGCACAACCTCAGGATCGCTGCTAGGCTGGGTGGGGAGGAGGCTGAGTGGCTGTTGCAGGAGAATTCCCTAAACAGTTTTTCTTTTTGAGAAATTCCTCCTACTCAAGTCTGCCACTCCATACAGCCCAATTCTCCAGCCAAGCTGGTGACTATTGGGGTCAGTGCCCCTCACTGTGCCACTCTCAACTCTCCAAGCCAGAGTCCACAGACTCTGCAGGTAATCACAGCCCCTGTGTTTTTGCCTCTTTATCCTTATTCCCCTCTCTGCAACTTCAAGCAACCAGGTCTTTCCCCATGCTGCTTAAAACTCATTTGGCCAGGAAGGGAGGGAGCAGCAGACTCAGCTCTCTCTCAATGACTCTATGGCAGGCCTGCAGTTCCAAAGTACTCTGTGTAGATTCGGTGCCTGGTGGGCACCAGGCCTGGGGCCACAGCCACCCTGTTCCCCGCGCTGGTCCCTGGGAACTTATCGTCCCGAAGCACTTTCCTTACCATCTGATTTTTCAGTGTCCTCTACAATTTTTGATCTCTTATTTTCATATATGTGGGGGTACTGTTGGCTGTTTGGTCGGTTTCTCCATAGATCAGCTAGGTTTTTCTCCCATGTGCAGGGGGAAGTGGAATTTGCTCCTTACTACTCTGTTGCCATCTTCCAGATACCAAATTTGAATGTTTTTGAATTTTATACATGTGTTTGGTTTCTAGTTTCATGTCCTTGTGGTGTGAGAAATGCTCAATATGATTTAAGGTTTTTCTGAATTTATTGACACTTGTTTTGTGTCCTATCATGTGATTTATCTTTGAAATGTTTCATGTGACACTGAGACAAAGAAATATGGCTCATGTGAAAGAACAGATAAAAACTCCTGAAAACAAACAAACAAACAATGAGACAGACAACTTATCTGATGCAGAGTTCAAAACACTGATAATCAGGATGCTCACAGAAAGGTTTGAGTTTGATGACAAAATGAAGGAAAAAATGAAGGCTACATAAAGTGAAATAAAGGAAAATATAAAGGGAGCCAAAAGTGAAGAGTAGGAAACTGGCACACGGATCAACAATTTGAAACAAAAGGAAGAAATAAACACCCAACTAGAATAGCATAAAGAAATAAGAATTCAAAAAAAATGATGAGAGGCTTAGAAATCTCTGGTGTAATTTTAAATGATCCAACATCAATTTCATAGGGGTTCCAGGAGAAGAGGAAGTGCAAGAAATTGATAAGTTATTTGAACAAATAATGAAGGATAACTTGCCCAATCTGGTAAAGGAAATAGACTACCAGGAAGTTCAGGAAAACCAGAGAGTCCCAAAGAAATTGGACCCATGGAGGAAAACAATACACATCATCATTAAGTTACCCAAGATTAAAGATAAGGAGAGAATCTTGAAAGCAGCAAGGGGAAAGGAGAGCATTACCTACAAAGCAATTCCCATAAAACTATCAGTTGATTTCTCAAAAGAAACCTTACAGTCAAGAAGGGGATGGAAAGAAGTATTCAAAGTCATGAAAAAAATTTATTTCCCTCTCTTTATCCCTGCCTCTCCCCTTTCTAAAAATAAATAAATAAAACCTTTTAAAAACCTATCAACACTAAAGTGACAGCAAACTCAGAACTCTCATCAACTGAACCTAAAAAACAAAAACAAAACTAAGCAAACAGTCACAACAGGAACAGAGTCACAGAAATGGAGAGCACATGGAGGGTTATCAGTAGGGAGGAAGAGGGGGAGAAACGTGAGAAAAGGTACAAGAATAAAAAGCATAATATGTAGGCACAAAATAGGGGGATGTTAAGAATAGCATAGGAAATGGAGAAGCCAAAGAACGTATATGTATAACCCAGGGACATGAACAAACTAGGGGGCGCTGGTGGGAGGGTGATGCAGGAAAAAAAGGAAGAAAAATATTGAGAAAACTGTAATAGCACAATCAATGAAATACACTTTTCAAAAATAAACTGTTCTATGTACATTTGGGAAGAATGTGTACTTTGCTTCTTTGGGATGAAAGGTCCCATATGTATCATTTAGGTCCATCTGTTCTAGTGTGTGACTCAGAGCCTTTATATTCTTGTTGATATATCATTAGGAAGATCTATGCATTGTTGATAGTGAGATATTAATATCCCCTAGTACAGATGTGATGCTGTCTATATGTTTCTTGAAATTTTCCAAGATTTTCTTTACACATTGGTTGCTACTATGTTGGGTACATAAATGTTTAGAATGTGTATGCTTTCATGGCAGATTCTTCCCTTGAGTATTATGAAGTGTCCATCTGTGTGTCTTTTTATGGCTTTTGTTTTGAAGCTTATTTTGTATGATATGATTATTGCTACCCTAGGTTTTTATGCTCTCCATTTGCTTGGAATATTTTTTATCCAACCCTTTACTTTCAATCTGTGTAGGTATTTTGTTCTGAGGTTTGTCTTTTGTAGACAGCATATGCGTGGGTCATATTTTGTTATCCATTCAGCTACCTTATGTCTTTTTGTGGGGACATTTAATCAATTAACATTTAAAGTTATTATTGATAGATGATTATTTATTATCCCCCTTCATACCTGTGTTATTCTCTCTCTCTCTCTCTCTC
>PVKM010029782.1:0-17607 GCA_004027735.1 Carollia perspicillata | reverse complement strand
AGAAGCAGGAGGCGCCTGAGGTCTCCCGCAGTCCACTAGCCCCCTGCTGGACAGGCTTTCCCAGCTGCTGGGGGCTTCTGGGGCCTGAGGTGAGCAGGTGACCTCACCTCAGGGAAGGGGGCCCAGGAAGGGTCTCCACATAGTGGACAGAGCCCACAGAGCCTGCCCACCCTGGCCCGCATTCTGGAACTCCCAGCAGCAGGCAGTCAAGCAGCCCCTACCCCCGTGGTAATCCCCTCCGAGGCTGCAGCGTCCCGGGACACTCTTATCACTGGGGTGGCAGGAAAGGGGACAGTCAGGCAGAAGTCCCGTGCCATGTTGGGACTTGGGCACCTCACATTTGCAGAGGCAAGGGCCCCAACCGAGAGGCTGTGCTCCTTTGAAAAGGCCGAAAAGAATCTTCCTTCTTGGAGCAAAGCAGGACCCAGGGTGGAGTCCCGGGGGTGTGGACGTGCCCTGCTCCTGCTCCACCTGGAAGCCTGTGCTGGCCGGGGACGCGACGGACAGGAGGGCCTCACCCCCGGCCTGGGCCGCTGGCCCACCCCTCGGCAGCCCCTCGGCAGCCCTCCCAGGCTTGGCGGGCCTAGCACCCTGCCGCCAGCGCAGGAAGGGGCGGGGGGCGGGCAGCAGGCTCCCCTCCCCCTCCTTTGGATTGGCTCACTCGGGCACCGGTTTCCCTCTGAGGCCAACAGAAGGATCGATTTGCTGTTTCAGAGAGACCGCTAAGCGGCCGGCAGGGAGTCATCTTTCAGAATTAAGTCCATCTCAGCGGGCTCCGTGACCCTGTCTTCCTGCCCATTCTGGTGCTGAATTCCTCCTCCCGTCTCTCAGCCCCAGAGCGCACGTGTTTAACACATAAACCAACTCTGCGCGGCCCCCTGTCTGGGCACAGCCCGCCCCTGCACAGGCCCCCAGGCCCCGGGAGACAGGCTTTGGAAGGAAGTGGAAACCGGCCGCTTCCTTTCTGCCTTCTCCAAGCCGGGCTCCCTGGGCGGACCCTGCCTGGCGAGGACCCAGATTCCCTCACCTCGGGTCCAGAGCGCAGCATCCGCCTTCGCCTGCAACCCCCATTTACAGAGGGAAGGGAGACGAGGAAGGGGAAGGGGAGAGGCCGTGGAAGGGCTCCCGCCCCAGCTCTGGAAACTTGTCTCTGCCTCTTCCTCGCGTTACGGCAAAGAGCCCACTGTTCTCAGGGCCCCGGGGACAAAGCCTCCCAGAGGGCCCGGTCTCCGGACGTCCGGCCGAGCCCGAACGCTCCGGCTACTCACATGCTGGGCTGCAGGCGGAGCAGGGCGCCAGCGCCCGCTGGCACCGCAGGGAGCAGCAGCACCAGGACCAGGGCCACCGCGCGTCCCGCCGCCGTCGCCTCCAGAAGGGCAGGCATCGCACCCACGGCCCCGCGCTGGGTCCCTCTTTCGGTGCCCAGCTCACAGGCAGCCCGGGCGAGCCCTCGGAGCCGCCGCCTCCACGTGCACCATGGCCTGGCGCGGGGAAACA
Organism: Carollia perspicillata; assembly: GCA_004027735.1. Classification (NCBI taxonomy): domain Eukaryota; kingdom Metazoa; phylum Chordata; class Mammalia; order Chiroptera; family Phyllostomidae; genus Carollia; species Carollia perspicillata. Next base: position 16,110 of record PVKM010029782.1, on the reverse strand, counting down.
AGGAGTACAGGGACAGGTGACCGCACCGGAGCCGACGAGGACGACGTCGCTGCAGGTGCTGAAGGTCCGGCTTCCCGCCCACTCCCCAGAGGCAGCGGAGACCTGGCGTGCCGAGGTCCAAACAGGCACCCCAAGCTCTGTGCGCGCCCAGCCCCGCGCGCTAATGGCCAGCCCGCCTTCGCCCCGCCCCCCGGCTGGACCCCAGACCCGGCCACGCCCACGGCCACGCCCACAGCACGCCCCGATCTGCCCTGTTTCCTCCCCTCCGCGGTTCCCAGTCCCGCCCACAGCCCAGCTCGGGTCCTCACTCCAGCCCCGGACCCCGGCCAGGCCTGCGCAGCCCCTTCAGGCTCCCCGCTCTTATCCGGCTGAGATTCCCCGGTCCCGTGATACCTGAGGGCGGGCCGCCAGAGGGCACGCCCCTCACCTTGGGCAACAGCTGCTCTTTGCGGACCCCGGACCCCAGGCCCCGTCCTCGGGGCAGCCCTCAGCCCCTCTTAAGTCCCAGGAAGAACCAGCCTGGGCTCTCCTCCCCGCGGGTGCTCCGTGCACCGTCACGCCTGGCACCCACCCCTCCGTCGCCTGCGGCCTGGGTCAGGGCACCCTGCTCTGTGCCTGCTCCCCGGCGCAGCCTAGGGCAGGACCCTCTTTCAAACCGGGCTTTGGTTTGGAATTCTCTTCCCGCGAGGTGAGCACCAGGCGCTCCAGGGTCCCTGGGGTGGGACAATCCCCTCGGAAGGTTTTTGAAGAGCGGAGGGGGATGCAGTGTGGGTGGGGCCAGATGGCAGGCCAGAAGTTGGGCACCCCATGAGTCACAGGCAGGTGTGTGGAGCCCGAGCCTCTGCCAGGCCCAGCCGCAGGTCCCTCGGCCGGGCATTCTCCCCCAACACTGCAGGTGTTCCAAGTGACTGGAGAGAATCTGGAACCCCCAGCCCATACAGAGCCCTGGCACCCTGGCTGGGCAGCACTTAGGAGGCAGTGCTCCCCCCCCAGCTGCACAGATGCAGTGGAAACACAACCGTGCCCCCCACTGTCTGAGTCCCCCAGCCAGCCCGAAGGTTACAGTCACCTTAATGGGGGCAGGGTCCTGTCAGGGGGCTGCTGTCACCCTGCTTACGGACAGGAACCTGAGGGCAGGAGGAAGCGACAGCCCCAAGTGGCCCAGCTCGTAAACTACAGACCTGAGAACCGGGCACGGGGGCCTGCTCTGGGGCCCCTCGCTGAGCGCCCTGCTCTGCTGCCTGTGAGTCTCACATGTATGGAGCGGATGGGGGTCCAGCACGTCTGACCCCCGCTCCGGGGCAGGGGTGGGTCGCAGTCACTCAGGCTCCTGACAAAACGCCACAGCAGACAGCCATTCCCACCTTCCTGGAGCCCCACCCAGGTCAGGTGCAGGCCGACCAGGCTCCTGGGGAGGTCCGGCTCCCTGGCTCTCGGGTGCTGCCTTCTGGCTGTGTGTTCGTGTGGTGGAGACAGAGACAGAGAGGCAGAGAGAGCTGGTGTCCCTTCCCCGCCACGAGGCGCCACCACCCTGAAGGATCAGGGCCCACCCAATGACACACTCATTTGACCTCAATCACCATTTGGGGGTCAGGGCGTCGACACATGGATTTCGGGGGACACAACGCAGCCCACAGCAGGGCAGCTTCACTGTCTTCTGAAACCCCAGACACAGGTCGGCGTCCCTGCTGGCTGGTGCCCCAAGCCCGGCCTTGTGCCCCCGCCCCGCTCAGTCCCGCCCTGCCGCCCTGGCTGGGACAGAAGCTGCGGGGCTGGCCCGCACCGGGCTCCAGGCCTGGGCTCTCCTGGGCTCCCTGCCACCTCATCTGCCTGGAACCTGCCCCGAGAGAGCCTCTGAGGGCCCCCCATCAGAGCCGGCGGGACCTGGTGCAAGTAGGCAGGGGTGCAGCCCCCACCAGAGAGCTCAGCCCCCTCTGCCAGAGCTGCGCCAGTGCCCACGGAGTGCGTGTTGGGTGGATGAGTGAACACCAGCTTCCCACCCCCACTGCTCTGTCCTGCCCGCGCCGCCCATGGGCTGAGGGTAGCCGATGGGTACAGAAAATTCTCCAGCTTCTCAGAGGAAAAATTTGAGTGGACTCAGATTTGGGGGGTTAAAATGGAGGCCACTGGGCAGGGGATCCAGGCTCGGTGCGGCCTGAAACATACAAAACTGGGGGCCCCTCTTCAAGAAAAGCGATGTAAACCTCGCTTACTTGGCTGACTTACAAAAATACATGAGGTGTGCGCACATCCCCTCCCTCCAACTTGGAAGCGCCCCGAAAGCACAAGCTGTATCAGCATCACCCGCTGTCCTGGCGCCAGGTTCAGGCGTCAGGTGAACAGCCCTGAGCCAGGGGCCAGGAGGGCAGGCAGGCTGGAAGAGGGCGCACTTCCTGCGAGCAGTCCCTGCGGCGAGGACACCTGCCCCCCCCCGCCCCCACCTGCTTGCTCACTCAGGAAGCCCGTGGCCTTCCCGCCGCCCCAGACGGAGCCTCCGTTCTCAGGCACAGGTCTGAGGAATGAACCTCCTAAAGCAAAGCCCCCTCGCAAAGACTGCCCAGATCTCCGATGCTAGCGGGCACCCCCCCCCACCCCCGTCTCTGCGCCGCCTGAAACCACATAAACGCTGGGTGTCTTCCTGCACAGACCAGATGGCCTGCGGGCCACCAGGAGGCGCGCTGAGCGTGTATTTGAAACGGGTGCTAGAACCATACACGTGGGCTTACAGCACCTTTATCTACAGGTTTAACTCGCACGCGTGTTCGTTGGCAGTAACCCCTCTAAACAGAATGCACTAGCTATTCCCCGGGAGCGACCCGTCGGCGCCCATTTTCATTCAGAGAGGGCGTGCCGGGCGCCGCCGACAGTTTCCTGGTCTGCGGAGGGCGGCCGCGCTTCTGGAGGAGGTCCGCGAACGTTCAGCCCTTGGCTCCGCCGCTGCCGGCGTCGCTCGGAAAGAAGCACTGGGCTTGGCAGCGATGGCTGTGTTTGTCTCTCTTGCAGTTGGCTCCTGCGTCCGTTCCGTACGGTTTCGCCCCGCCGAGCGGGCTCGGGGGACCGGCGCAGGGGGCGATGGCTTCGTTCCCCAACCTGGGCGAACCGCGCAGACCCCGCCCCTCCTCCCGTGGGTGGTTCCTCGCATTCTCGCCCCGACCCTGCACAGCTCGCTCTCTGCCCTGCACCGCCGGCCGGAACGAGTCCACGGTGCGCCACGCCGCTCTGGTGGCCGCTTGCTGCTGACCGACAGGGAGCACCTCCCCTGGCTTACTTCCCCTCCAAACCACGCGGGTCTTTCCCGCTCGCCATTCGTCCAAATGGACTCTGGGGTCCCTTTATCCAGCTCCTTCACTGTCGCACTGGGCGTTTCATTGGAACGTCTTTAAACGTATTCATTAATTCCAGAAGTCCTGACACCTTCACAATAATCCAGCCTTAAGAAGGCCCAGGATTGTGGGGGGAAACGGCTCTCCGGGTGCAGCCGCGCTGCAGGACACTGCCTCCTGAGTAGGATGGCGGGATGGGAGACTTGGGGCCCCCACGCCGCTCCTGCGGGGCTTCCACAGATCCGAGACACCCATCAGGTCGAAGCTGGAGCTGGGGAAGGGGTGCTGGCCCACCTGAGGTCTCAAGTCCCAGCCCAGATTCCCACCACTGAAGCCTTTGGCCCAAGTGCAGCAAGACATCCCCACTCCACCTTGGGGTTCGCTGACTCGACTTCCAAGGCACCTACCCGGTTGGGGCCTCACAGTCCCACGAGCTTGTGGAGGGCGGGGCACCGAGTAGAAGGTAGCACCTGAATAACACATTCCTCACTTAAAGGCGAAGGCCCGAGAGGGGCGTTCTCTCCCACCACCACCTCCCCGGCCAATTACACTCCTCCACAGGAAGGGAGACAGAATTTGCATTCCCAACTGGAAGTGTCTCCAGGACCTCAGCAGGAGGAAGATTTTCTCCTGGCCCAGCAACAAGCCCAGCCAATGAGAATCATCAGCTTTCTGACCTCTCCCATTCCTCTTCCAGCCAGAGCACCCCCAGCTTCCCTTCTTGGTATAGCGCTCCTCCCGTCTGTTTGTTGCCAGTGCCTACAGCTGGTGCTCTCCTGTGCTTGTCCCCAGTTGCAATTCTTTGCTGTTCCCAGCAAGCCCATGTTCGCCGATAAGAATAACTGGCTGTTTCACTTTTACGATCAACATTACGCACCTCACTCGGGACAGGAAGAGGGCCCTGAGCGGCGGTTGCACACATGGAAGCCAGGGATGGAGAGTGGCCTGGCCCGCTGCCACCACACAGCTCACTCCCCCTCCCTCTTTACCCCATCCTGTCACACGCCTGCCTGGGCCTGGAGGGACACTCAGGAGCCCACTGGTGGCACCAGGTGGCCACTCAGATCAGGTGTGGAACCTGGCTGGCTTTGGAGTGGGCGGGGGTGAGGAGGGAATATGTGCCCCCTCTACATCTGGCAACCCGCCGTTCTAGCTTGCCTGAAAAGCATTTTTAAGAGACACTGTTTTTCCGTGTTTTTGTCTCCTTCACTGCTGGAAGTAATAAGTAGCCTTGGCATAGGGACAGCATGTGGCGGGGGGGCCGGCGGGGAAGCACCTCCGCCAGCTCAGTTGGCCGTTTCCAAAGCCTCCCGCCCTCCCGGAGCTGGCCACTGCTGCCGCGAGGTCCTGCTCACACCCCAGAGCTCAGGAGAGAGGGCCCACAGACAGCCTCCCGAAGGTCAGCACAGCCTCCCGAAGCTCCCCAACCCGACACTGGGCCCTGCAAACCTGGGCTAGTCTGGTTTTCAGACACTCTCCAGACCTGAGCAGAACTGATTGACAGGTGTGCTCAGGGCCTCCGATGAGAGGGCCTCTTGCATGCAGAGCATCCCCAGGGCTCTGTTCTGTCCAGATAGGGAGGGAGCCTCGCCAGCTTCCCCAAACTGGCCCTGCCAGCATCATTCTGGCTGAACCACAGCCCAGGGAAATCTCTGGATCCACAGGCACCGTCCAGCCTGGGACTCGGGCCTGGGACCTGCTGAGCCTGCAGCTTGCTCCTTCGAGGAGGGGGGGCGTGGCCTGGGATGCAGCTTCTCTGGAAGGTGAGCTCTGCCTGGAGACCCTGCACAGGGGAAGGAGCTGCAGGCTGCACATTAACCTCCAACCCAGCACCTGAGTGCTGCCTGGCACCCGAGCGCCTGAGCACCCCAGCCCCCAGCAGCTCTGGGTCCCCCCCTGGGGTTTCTGCTGGCATGGGCTGGTCTCCTCTGGCTGCCTAGTGATCCCACTTCCATCAGAGACAGATGTCCAAGGTTTTGGTTTTGTAAACCGCTAGGTCCGTAACAGTTTTGGATCAAGGTGGGACCCAGAATGGAAGTGAGAGGAGGCACACCTTCCCTCTGAGGCTTCGGTCTTCTTCGGGAAGAGAGGGCAACAGCTTCCCGTCACACTTCTGCAGTGCTGTGGCTCAGCAAGGGGGGCTCTGCCACCTGCCGACCAGAGTGGGAACAGCCCTTCCAAACCCCAGGAAAGAAACACCCGAAAGGCAGGCACCCAGCTCCAGGGGACCCGATAGGTGACCATCACAGCCATCAGCCCTCCTGTGCCGGCCCAGCGTGTGCATGCACAGAGCGACAGCTCTATCTGCACCGTTTCACGGTTCACGCAGCAGTACCGTCTGTGGCAAGAGAATGGTGTCCCCCAAGGACACGCCCAAGAGCTGGCATCGGGCCATGAGCGCGGCCTTATGTGGAAACAGGGTGTTTGCAGGTGCAATGGATCAAGATGCAGGCATCTGGGTGGGGCTCATCCAGCATGACTGGTGTCCTTATACCAGGAGACAGAGACCCAGGGAGGAGGAGACAGAGACTGGGGGGATATGGCCACAGGCCCAGGGACTCCCGGTGTGCTGGTGTCACCAGCAGCCGGAAGAGGTGAGAACAGAGTTTCCCTGACAGGTTTTGGAGGGAGCACGGCCCTGGGGACACCAGGGTCTTGGACTTCCGGGCCCCCGGCTGAGGCAGGAATCTCCGTTGGTGATGGAAGCCCCTGGTGAGTGGTGCTTTGGGGTGGCAGTCCTGGGAAGCCAGTGCACCGGCTGGCACTGACGATCAGCGTGCACCAGCGCAGCCACCTCCCTCACCCTTTCCCAAGGGCGTGGACCCACCTGGGCAGCACCCTCCTGCCATGCCCTCTCCTGTCAGCCTCCCGGAGACCGCAGGACCATCCACCTACCTGATCCTGGGCCCCGCCTGCCCAGAGGGTTTGCTGGGCCACGGGGAATGCCTCTCTCCCTCCCTGTCTCTCTCTCTCCTCCACCTCCCCCGATGCTTCCAGCAGCCCACTCACAGATCACAGCTCCCAGGTGCTTAGGTCACCCCCACATGCTTGTCCACTCATCCAGGCCTGTGGTCCCCTCCCTCCACCCTCTCCTGGTCACACTCCCTGTCGGATACGCTGCCATCTCAGCGAGACTGGAAACCTGGACTCAAGGTCCCCACCGTTGACATGCTGGGGGACACTCCTACTCGTCCTCCTGGACGGGACAGGAGCACCAGCGCCGACTGCTCCTCCGGGGCCATCATGCAGGTCTGTGTTCGCAGAGAGCAGCCAGCAGGGCGAAGGGACCCCCATCCTGGGCCAGGACCGAGCATGCCCATGGGCCGGCACTCTGCCGATGTACCCACTGGCTGCAGCACAGGGACCCAGCACTGTGCTGCCACTCTGGCCACTGCTTTCCCTGGAATGACAGTCTGTCCTCTCTGACAAAGGGCTCATGTCCCCCGCCAGCACCCCTGAAACCGTGGCAGGCTAGCTTGCTGGTTCTCAAGAGTGGTCAAATCCCCGAGCCCTGCAGTTCTTGGCAAACACTCCCTCACAGGGTCTGGCCCCTCTTTCTCCTTGTCTCCATCCACAGACACCCAGCAAACCCCGCCCCCATCCACGCCAGTCCACTCCCACCAGCTCCAGGTAGAAGGCTCCTCTGCAAGCCTCCCAGGGCCCCCCAGCTGCTCAGGGATTCCCATGCCCGTCCCCAGGCAGGCCCCTGCTCTCACTGCTAGTCCACACCCCTGCCTTCACCCCGCCCTGCAGTGAGGAGAGCAGAAAACAGACGTCCTGAGAATGGCTGCACACCCCACCCAGCACACCCCTGTCCACGCCCAGCCTCCCCTGGCTGCGTCCTGCCCTGAGCCAGCCCAACTCGGGCTCACAGTCTGGGCCGGTCCCTGGGGCCCTTGCCCTTCTGTGTCTCCAACCTCACCCTCATCACCCATCCACAGTGCTCCCCGAGCGAGCGCCTCCGAGGGCGGGCTGTGCCAGGGTGCACCGGAGCCGGTCCAGGCGTGGAATCATAGATGGGGAGTCAGCGCACCCCATCTCACGTCGGCCTGTGAGACAGGCTTTTGTCGTCCACACTTTCTAGATGAGGTGAGAAAAGCAGGAAGGCCAGTAACCCACTCAAGGCCAGCCACAGGTCCGCATGGGCCAGGCCCTCAGGGGCTGGCTGTGCCCCCAAAATACCCCACACCGCTGCCACCTCCTGGACCCCCTCCAGCCGTCTTCCCTGAGAGACCGAAGCTGCTCCCTCTCCAGCCTGCCCCCTGAACCGCGTCTCCCCTCCTCGCCCCCCCAGTCCTCACTGAGAAGACCCGGACCGAGGCCCCCACAGACTCCTGCTGTCCAAGTGTTGACTGGAGAGACATGGTCTCCTTGCCGACGCATGGAAAGACCGTGGATCAGCACATGTTAGCGTGTAGTCGGTTTATTAGGGGCCCGTTCCCATGGAAGAGAGCAGGCCTAGCTAGAGTGAGGGGTGGGAGGCAAAGTTTCTGGGCAAAGCGGGGCAGCTAAAGCAAGAGTGGCCGGAGACCAGGGTGGTGAGCCCCCGGGGGGCCAGAGGCCAGTGGCTCGAGAGCCGAAGAGTGTCAAGAGCACCCCGACACCCCGAGAGAGTGAGCCAGTCCTTTGTTCTGAGGACTCACACGGTTGGTGGGGTAGGGGAAGAAAGTTTCATATTGATTAAGTGGTAAACATGGTGCCAGCTTTCCTGGGGGAATGTGACTACCCAAACTTAGGTCCAGGTGGGGGTCCGTTAGCCCGAATCCTTATCTTGCTCCAGACCCCATTTGTTCATCTTGTTGTAAAACAGACACGTGACAGGAGGCAGTTAATTAAAATTGGGGCACTTTCCACAGTTATTTATGGGTTCTTTCTGTAAGCATCAGGGACTCCCTCCTAAAACAGACAGTGGCCAGAGGCAGGCAATTCACCAAAGTCATTTTATGGGCTCTTTCTTTGGGCACCAGGGACCCTCTCCCACATTCAGGCCTTGGGATGAAAGCACAGTCTCAAGGCTTTCTTTCCCAGATAGTGGAGATGCTACATAGAATTTCAAGGACTTCCCTTCTTTCTTGCTGACATGGTGTTTCTTGTGACGGTGGGACACTGGCAACATTAGCAGACCAGCCTCAGGACTGCGGGGTTAGCGTGTGGGACCTGTCTGCTTCCTCCTCCCTGCCTCGGTGCACTGTTCATCCTGCCTAAGTGCTGAAGGTTGGGCCGAGGACTTTGTCAGCCCCGCTGTCCCCTCCTCCGGAGATCTTTCCTGGTGCCCAGGATGCTAGATGCTGGCCGGCGACAGCAGCGCAGTCTCCGAGTTCCTCCTCTGCTGCTCCTGCCTCACAAGGAGACCTCCGTCACTCCCTTGTCGTCGTGTCTGAGTGTGTGAGGACGCTGCATGCCAGTAAGTATGGGCATAAGTGGCAAGAGTGTCGGCGAGGGCGGGGCTCTCCTCTGTCCAACCCCCCACCCCAGGAGCCACGGGCATGGGACGTGGGGGTGGGGGCTGAAGCGCAGGTGCTGGGCTCCACGAGGCCCTAGCTGTGGAGAGCAAGACCAATACAATGGCGTTGGTCCAGTCAAGACAGCACAAAGGGAATGAAACAAAGGAGAGTCACCTACGTCAACCAAGATGGCTGCCAGTCAGCCGTGACACTTTAGTTCCAGGGAAACTAGTTCAAGTCAGAGCGGACACGTCTGGCAAGGAGACAGGCCTACGATACCTGCACGTGACCAGAGAGTCATGTCTATAGAGCAGGGCCACCCACAGATGGGCTCCTGGGGAAGATTCCCCACTTGCTATCAGGGTTGCCAAGATGCTTATCAAAAAGACCCAGAAGGGTGGAGTCCACCACTTTCCAGGTACAACTGAGGCAGGCCCCTGACCATTGCAGAGACAGCTGAGCCCCACACCCCAGAGTGTGCTCCACGCCATGCTGGTGGCCCTTGGCATTGGCTGCTGGAGGCTCTGCCCCGCTGTCCCCTTCCCCCACCGGACGCTACCGGCTCCCTCGGTCACCACGTTGTCTCTTGGACCTGCAGACTGAGACTCGGGGACTTGAGTTTGCTGTCCCCCACTGATGCTGTGTGTGTTACGCTTCTCTTAGGCTGCCGAGAGCATGAGTAGGACAATAATGCACGGTAGCAGGGGTCACGCTGCCGCCCACCCACATGTGTTGAGGCATATCTGCAGCACCTGAGGCTCAATGAGCACCATGAGTGACAGTGGCACTGAGAGACCCTTCATGTGGGCCAGGTGGGGGCTGAGCACATCACAGCTATGAACTCATTAGCCCTCCCAGGACCCACTGGCAGTAAAAACTATTATTGTCTCCATGTACCAGAAAAGGAAACTGAGGCACAGAGAGCTTGGGTCCAAGTCCACGTGGACAGAGTGGAGCCACCAGGATTTGAGCTCAGGCTCCCGAGCCCACGTGCACAGCTGCCCACCCTGATGGGTCCCTGGTTCTGCTCTGAGCCCCTCCACTCTGAGTGAAGGGACACTCAGGACAGGGGCCTGATCCAGGCCCACCCCACAGGCACTGGGCAGAGTCACCCCAGGGCTCCAGTTGCCAAGGAGGCGCCCCTGGTCCACAGCAAGGGTAGCAGCGGTCCTGCCCTGCCTCTGTGGGTCAGAGGGGCTGGACGCACTTTGCTCCCTGTGCTTGCACACCCACTTAGTACCCTTTAAAGGCTGTTGTTGTTTTTTAAGGAAGTACCCAAAATACTTCAACGTCTGCGGTGTTGCAGCAGCCGGTTTGTCAATGTGGACATTCAAGTTGAGCGCGAGCGGCCTCGGGACCCGCTGCCTGGGAGGAGATCCCGGCAGCGGGAGGATTCCAGGGCCCTTGAACTATGCACAAGCCAGGAGGGACTTCGCTGATGGCAGAGCTGCGCCAGCCCTGCGGGCTTGGCGTGTCACAACAACTGCTCAAACCTGCTGCTTCAGCGGCAGTGTGTCCATAACTGTGTTCATGGCCCTGGGCTGCTGTGACATTTAAGGAACGATGCCGAAGTGTCAATCCCATGCGAGGAAGCAGTTCCACTGAGCTCTCCGGACAAACAAACGGGGCAGGCGCGCGCAGCAAATTATTGCATGAAAAAACAAACAACACGGCAGAGTCGCGCTGAACCACGACTACGAGTCCTGGGGAGGGTGGCCTGAACCCAGGCGTTGCAGGATGGACACTGTTGCAGCAGCAGAGGCACCAGCCGTCCGAAATGACCAGCTGGGTGGCGGTCAGAGCGCAGGCACCGAGCTGAGCTGAGGGACCCAGGCGGGTCAGCGTACAACTGGTGACACTCGCGGCGGGCAAGGTCACGCCCGGGAAGGAAAGGTGTGATTCTAGTAACTACACCCCTCGACCCAGACCCAACAAGGATGAATCCTCGTTCAGCCCCTGATGCAGTGACCTCAGCCACGTCCGAGTCGGCTCCCGGACGCGGGACGTCGTAACCGGCGTCTGGAAGTCCGGGGCACCGGAGAGGTCCGTTTACTGGAAAGGGGCGTCGACATCCTGGAACCAACCTCCCCGCCTCCCAGGCAACTGGCCTCAACCCCGCCCCTCTCGGGTTCGTAAACAGGAAGTGGGCGTACGCTTCCGGCGTGCGAGGGGAGGGAGCTATTGTGAACGGCAGCGGGACAGGCCAGTCGCGGAAGGCGATTGGCAAAGAGCCAATCGCGAGGGTCAGAGGGGGCGGTGCCAGAGGCGGGGCTTCTGAGGCGGAGCCAATCGCGGCGGCCCTCGGAGCAGCGGGGGGTGTGCGAGGCCCAAGCCGGGCAGGGCCGAACGCCGGAGGGGCGGTGGCGTCGTCCGGGTAGGGTCCCGGTCCGGGTCGGGTCCTGGTCCGGGTGCGCGGTGGGCGGCGGGCGCGACGATGCTGCAGCTGCGGGACTCGGTGGACTCGGCGGGAACGAGCCCCACGGCGCTGCTGGCGGCCGGCGAAGAGGTCGGGGCCGGCGGCGGCACCGGCGCGGGCGGGGGTCGGCCGAGCACGCCGCTGCGGCAGACGCTGTGGCCGCTCAACGTCCACGACCCCACGCGCCGCGCCCGCGTCAAGGAGTACTTCGTGTTCCGGGTGAGGCCGGGGCCGGCCCGGGGAAGGGGTTGGGGGCGGGGAGTGGGGAGCGGGGACAGAGAGTGAGCCCAGTTCTGTGCCCGCGCGCAGCCCGGCACCATCGAGCAGGCGGTGGACGAGATCCGCGTGGTGGTCCGGCCAGTGGAGGACGGCGACATCCAGGGGGTGTGGCTGCTGACCGAGTAAGCGGGGAATGTCCTGGGTGGAGGACCGGGCCCTGATCCCGCCCTAGCGCTCCCGCCATCGCGTGCGGAGGCGCGCAGGTGACACATCCCGGTGCCACAGGGTGGATCATTGGAACAACGAGAAGGAGCGCTTGGTGCTCATCACTGACCAGTCGCTACTCATCTGCAAGTACGACTTCATCAGTCTGCAGTGCCAGCAGGTGGTCCGGGTGGCCCTCAGCGCCGTGGACACTATCTCCTGCGGAGAGTTCCAGTTCCCCCCGAAATCGCTGAACAAGTAAGTCTGGTCGGCAGCGGGCGTGGCACCTACACTTCTAAAACCACTCCTTGCCTTGTCTTGTGTCTGCCGTTACTTGGAAACAGGAAAGCCTCAGCTCTGAAATCAGTGGTTTCTCAGAATGGAAGTTAGTGACTTTGGGCAGCCCATGCGCCAAAAGGAATTCTGGCCCCCAAACAGCTTTTAGGACTGTAGTGGAGGTAGTCCAGCATGCGTGGAAGTAGGCTCAACAGGGAGTCTCACATGAGGACCAAACAGGGTTTTCTCTCTGGCCAGGAATACGTGGGTCATGTCAGTTCTGCCGTTTATTTATTTATATCTTTTATTGATGGAAAGGCTTAATGTATTTCCCAATTCTTTTTCATTACGCTATAAAAGCAATTTTGGAAGACTTCTACTCCACATTGAAGTCACCTGTCTCCTTAATGCAACACTCACCCAGGCTGTGTAACGTGAGCGGCGTGTCAGGTGCAGATGACCGTGACTCAGAAGTGCAGCAGGTGTGCCTAGGGTGCTGCGGCAGCCGCTGTAAATGCTTAGCTTGGAACAGAAAATGGCAGCCTGCCGCTGTGATTTACAGACGTTCCTGAAGGGAAGTCGGAAACTCTGGGGTGGCCCACTTTGCAGAGCTGGCCCTCATGCCCCAGGGGAGTTTCGAGAAATACCAGAAACCAGGACACTGGCACAGTCCCTTGACTGGACAGCATGTGTCAGAGTGCCGGTGTGGAGAGGGCAGGGGTCGGGAAGTGCGGGTGCGCTGCTGATGAAGCCAGGTGAAGCCTTTGGCACTTGGGGAGATGGACTCCAGTTACATCCGTGCTGTTTCGCAGGCCCCTCGGCATGTTTTCCTGTTACTTGTGCATTTCAGTAGCTGTGTAAATGCCAAGTTCAGCCGAACCAAGCCATCGTGTTCAGTTTGTCCTATCTCAGAGTGCTGCAGACAGCTGCTCTTGCAGGGCAGGGCTCAGCGCTGGAGCCCTCCGGTCCTTTTCCGTTGAGAGCTGTCACGGTCTCGCATCCCTCACAGGCTGGCTTTTCCACGTCACACCCCGTCGCACCCCATCGCTGGGCAGGCTGTGTGAGGGGCTGAGGCCTGCAGGGTGAAGTCTGTTCCCTTTTCTGCTTTTCTGACAGGCGAGAAGGCCTGGGGATTCGAGTCCAATGGGACAAGCGGAGCCGGCCGTCCTTCATAGACAGGTGGAACCCCTGGTCCACCAGCGTGCCCTATACCACGTTCGTCGAGCACCCGATGGCCGGTGCAGATGAGAAGACGGCCTCTCTGTGTCAAGTAAGACAGCTCGAGACAGCAGCACCGCCCCCACAGTGATGGAGCTGTCCTGGGTCTGCACTGTCCATCATGGTGGCCGCATGTGGCTGCTGAGCACTTGAAGAGTGGCCAGGAAAACAGGAAATGAGATTTTAGTGTTTAAGAACTTGTTTATTAAAATATCCCCATGTGGCTAGTGGTTCCTGGTCAGTGTAGCTTCGTAACGTGGTCCTTACATGGCCATCACTGTCTTGGAGGGTGGCCCAGGGCTCTGGGGCAGGGCAGGTGAGCCTGGCCTGTGCCACAGCCGGTAATCTGCATGTTCACCAGGAGAGGGGTTCTGGGGCCAGTGGGGAGAGCAGAGTCTGGGCCCGGGGCAGGTTCTGTGCAAGCCAGCCGTGCGCCTGCCCTGCTTCCTGGCTGGCGGTGGTAAGGGTCAGGCAGTTCACTGTGACAAGACCACTCCAAACTCCGGAGAGCGAGGCTCTGAGGGCTAGCTGACGTCCAGCATGGGAGCACAGGGGTGCGACCTGATGCTTCCGGAGGGCCCCACTGAGGAGGAGCGCTGAGGACCACTGGGACGAGGCTGGAAAGCGCCTTTGTCCTAGGGCAGGGGGACGGGAGGGCCCTGGGTGGGCCGGAAAGGGGTTTCCTTCCCTGGATCCCTCTGACCAGCTCTGTGTTCTCTTTCTCAAGTTGGAAAGCTTCAGATCTCTGCTGATCCAGGCTGTCAAGAAAGCCCAGAAAGAGAGTCCTGTGCCGGGACAGGCCAACAGCGTGCTGGTCTTGGAGCAGCCCCTCCTCATCGAGACCTACGTGGGGCTGATGTCCTTCATCAACAACGAGGCCAAACTGGGCTACTCCATGACCAGAGGCAAGATAGGGTTCTAGAGGCTGCGCCAGGGCCAGCTCCTGCCCACTCCCAGGACAGGGCCATTTCCCTTTAGGGGTCCGAACGCAATGAGGACACAGCCATATGACCGTGCACTTAGGTGGCTGGGGACATCTGCTCCGGAGCTACAGGCAGACACAGAACTTATCTGCTGTCACCAGCAGTGGCTCTTTTTCCTTCTGGAGCGCCAGGTACCACCCTCCGCCCGGAGCAGCTCCTTTGGGATCTCCACCCTTCCCGCCCTCGAGCATGTCAATAAACCTCGTGTGCTTGCTCTCATGTGTCCCCGCTGGTCCCCTAGAGGTGCCCCACCCCAGTGCCCACAGTCACAGACGGGTCTGCCCTTGGGGTCTAGTGTTGTGTCTGGGAATCTGTTCCCTTTGTAAATATAAGGCAGGCAGCAGCCCAGTGAGGTCAGCGGCCCCGTCAACTCCTGAGTGGAGGGTCACTCTGAAGGCACACTTTTTCTGAAATTAGTCTGTCCCAACATGGCGTCTTTCCCAGGCCCAAAAGGTTTGGAGAAGATTGTTTTAAGACCACTCACTGGTTTGAGAAAGTCACCTTAGTAGTTCTTGGCTCACGTTCATTCTGACAACTTGACATGTTTCAGTCTGAATTGTTGTGTCTTGTGTTTGAAAAGGGAGCTGCTTGGTTTGCGTGTGACGAGTGCACGTCTTTGGCTAAGGGGGCCGTGTTGGTTCTCACAAAGCAGCTCTTGTCTTAACCATGCCTGGGCCTGGTGCCCAGGGAGCTCGTCCCCGTGGGGACCGCTGCCCCTGCACTGGCCACCGCTGGCCGCATTGGACAGTTTCTCCACCAGCTCAGAAGACTGGCGCTCAGTCCCCTCTCACCACAGCCCGGAGCGGCTGTGGCCTGTGCGGGGCCAGCAGCCTGGTCCTGAGCTTTTGCTTAGAGCTACTCGTAGACGTTCAGAAGTGACCAGCCGGGGTCCCTTTACGAAGTGGTTACTAAAACCGGTGTGACAACTGGGAAAGCCACCTCTTGCAGGGGTGTGTTTTGGAGCTCGAGCTGTCCGTGTCCTCCCTTTGGGAGCCTGTTACCTGCTGTCCAGCACAGTGACGAGGGCCCTGAGGAGCTCCTCGCCGGGCCAGCTTTACGTGACACCCCAGTGTTGCGCCCTTGTGCTCTCGCAGGACAAGGAGTCCTGGGTTGGGACCCCAATCCACTGTCTGTGCGCCTCTTCCTGGTGGCTGGTCAGGAGTGCCCCGAGCTGCGGCCATGGCGGGGACTCCTCAGGGAGCCCGCTGGGCAGGTGGGGCTCCTCTGGGAAGGTACTCTCGGGGGGCTGAGCTGCTTCCTGCTCCCCAGTGCAGATGCCACCCTCCTGAGACTGGCAGTGACGGGACGGGGACTTGGAGCAAGGGTGGGGTGTCTGTTTTGGGGGTATTGGCTGCTGGGGACTCAGTTCTAAAATTTGGCTGAGACCCAAACCTTTCAAGAAAACCAGCATCAGCCTTTTAATTAATTAACAAATATTTAAATAACAAAAATGAATTTCAGACCATACATATTTACAAGAATGCCTCGTTATAGAAAAACACGAGCAGACCCTCTCACTGGACCACGGCGTTGGAGTGTGGCCCTGAGGAGCTGGGCTCCTTTCTCCTGCCGGCACGTCCAGGCCTGCCCCGCCCACTGTGCCACTAGCCCGCAGCCCTACGTGAGGCTGTCCGGCTGCCCCACAGCAGTGCCGCCCCCGTCCTCTGTCTCCAGGAAACACAGGCAGAAGAGGTCCCTGCTGAGGAGGGCCAGCGAGTCCCCGTTTGAATGCCAACAGAGGGAGAGCACCTGGAAGTCACCTGCAGGAAAGCAGGTGGCCTAAGGGTGAGAGCAGAGACTGGGGCCCCAGGGCAAGCACAGCCCCAGACCCTGTGGGGGCAGGGAGGGACCCTGCTAGGGCCCCAAACTGCCTCCAGCTGGGGGGGGCTCCACCCTATGGAGCTGAGACCCTGGGGGCTGTGCTCACCTTCCCCGGGCACCTGCACGGACACGCAGCCCGCCGGTGACCACAGGTACACTTTGCTGCCTCCCGTGCAGATGGCCAGGCGAGGCTGCTGCGGGTCCCA